>WEIV01026868.1:0-12692 GCA_013390005.1 Calyptomena viridis
GACTGGTGAATCCTTTAATAAAGAGAAAGTAAGCAATAGCAACCAGAAAAACCCAAACTTTCATAATCAGTGATTGCATTCACTGAGTTTAATTTCTGTATCAAAGCACTTTCCTGAATTGAGACTTATATTTTGGAGACTTTAATATCAGCCTCTGGCTCCTCATCTGTACCTCTGAATTGTGCATTGCCTGACATCAAAGGTTTTTGTACTGCTGGTGGTTTGTATCTTAAAGTTAGGAACACATCGTTGGTAAGTGAGGGGAATCTTCTGTCAGATACATTTCTGCTTTAGGAGAGATTTGACTTTCTGGTGCTCCTTTTTCCACTTATTCCTTTAATAGCAGTATCTTGAAAATATAAGATTGAAATTTAGATTTTGAAAACTTTTATGTGTTTACCAAATGCTCTACAGTAGATGTTTATTTTATGTGCCTGAGACAGGGCCTCTGGCATTTTGATTGGATGTAGAATTTCTTCTGGCTAAATCTCTTTTATAGCTCTGTCTTTAACTGAAGAAGGAGAAATAATCCTGTGAAGACATTATCGAAGTTTTCTCATTTACCCAGCAGTTTATCTTTGCCAGGAGTATTTTGATGAATAAGTAGTGGTTGTAGATTAGAAACAGCTGGATTTTGCCCATTCCTATGAGCTCTTTCCACCCCTGCTCCTTTTATTACCCCTGTCGTGGTGTGACCTGACCTCTGCAGAGAGGCAGAAAATGTCTCCTCTATTAGAGCTAATATTTTAAAAAATAATATTTAAAAAATAGTAGATGTTCTGTCTTTGTTGGCAGACAACTATTATGAAACCCCCATTCCACATTAATGGATACTGGATTTGTACAACTGCATTTCTGCTGAATTAGCTGGAGCATGCAGTCTTTCTGGTTGCAGAGGGACAAACCATAGCTGATCTGACTTAATGTGGACAGACAGTAGCTAATTTGATCTGAAGTTTGCTGTTTCAAGGCCAACTGATCACATTAATTCAGGAAACTGAACCAGCAAGGTGAACTTTGGTTGAATCAACACTTTGTCTCATGTGCCCATTACAGCCTTGCTTTGGTATTGGAAGCTCTAAAATGAGATTTACTGTGTCAAAAAAGTAGATTTATATACTGGATATAGATTCTGCCTTTCTTTAAAATGAAACAATTGTTTGAAACAACTAATTATCCTTTATCTTTTACATAAGAAAAGGGGAAGATGAATAAGAAATTAGTTGCAGTTTAAATGTGAGCAGGAGGTGTCTTAGTGCAAATGCACCTCTGAAGGCCTAAAAATGAGGCAGAAAATACAGGTTTCAAGCAGTGTCATGCCCAGGGCAGCCCACTGACCAGTGTGCATCTGCTGCAGAAAGAATGCACTGTGGCTTCCCCGAGCCGGGGCTCTGGAAGGAAGATGTTTTCAGTTGTACAGAAAGAGTACATGAGATTGTTAAACCTGAATGGGCTTCCTCGATTGTGTTATAATTGCCAAAATCTGTTTTGTGAAACACATGAAGCTGGCTGGAAATTAAAGCTCTGTGTGAGTATTTAGTTATCATGAAGTCGGTCTTGTGGCTAATGCTTCTTTTAAATGTCTATTATGAGTACTGAGCAGAAAATCTGGAAATCCATGTGCTGTAAAGAAAAATGAAAAGCTAGTTGAGCCCTATGTTGAATTACGTGATGAGTGCTGTGAAACACCTGGCATTCAAAATNTTAATTGTTGATATTTCTGCCAGACAGACATTCATTCAGATAGGGGTGTGTTGGTGAACCTGCATGTTGCTTGAATTTTAGGGAATAAACACAGTGTCATCATGAAAGCATGGAACCAGCAGTCATGACAGCTGACTGCTCGTAGGTTCATCTTGTCTGTAGCCTTTGAGAAATGGTACAGTTTTCCTGTAGTAGGTTGTAACCGCTGGCAGAAGGATGCAGGGGTTGGTTGGTAAGACTGTTGAGGGTTAATGTTGTAGACATGCTTTGAGATCGTGACTATAATGACACCTTCCTGCCTGAAGTGTGTTCACGTTCTCACACTACTTGAACTTTGTGATATTTTGCAAGTTTATTCTATGTGTAGTGCAAAAACTACAATTGCTGCTATTTCCAGTGTTTTACTTGCCTCCCTTCTCAGCAAATGCCAGGTGAATTAAATTGCTCTAAGATAAAATTTCAGTGTACTAAATTTTGTGCTGTAGCATAGTAAAGACTGTATGTGATCCTTTAAAGAAAAAGAAGCTTTTTATGTTAGAATTGTGTATGTGCGTCATGATACTGCTGATATAACTCATCACATCGTACGTGAGCACTGGAGGAGGTTGCATTTCCACATTTTTGCTTCTAGGCAGCTGTTGATGCCTTTAGCTTAGTGTTGTATTGGTGCCTCTGCTCCAACAGCTGCTTGCTCTTAGCTTAATTTGTGCCATTATGTATTTACTAATGATTTTGAAAACACAAAATGTTTCTTGATTTAACATCTGGTAGAAAATGTGTGGTTTTAGTGCTGCAACAAGGTGATAATTTAAGATATTTTCTTCTTCATCCTTCCTTGCTGTGAGTTACCCTCAGTAGTTACAAACTGTGAGAAATACTGGCTTTAAGGACAGAAGTGAGACTGGTATTTTTGAAACTTCTCCTGTTCTTCAGAAGAACTGGAAATCTTATGTAGGCAAAGGAACAGTTTTTATTTACCACACTCCTTGAAAGTACAAAGTCTGACCATGTCTTAAGTGCTTTCCAGGAAAGATGGATGGTCACATAATGTTGTACCTTGCACTACTACTCACACATCTTCATGATTCTTGTTCTGCTGCTGGAAGTGTGACTGGCCTTTTCTGTGACAAAGAGATGGGCTTGAAATGTTTTCATTTTTCAGCTGTTTTGATTTAAAAATAGGCTATTGAAATGAAGTGCTTGACAGGGTTGTGGAGACTAGCACATACCCTGTGCACTCTTGCCAGTCCCAAATTTTCCTGTTTTTTGGCCAAGTATCTTACAGGCTCATTGTAGACTTCCATCTATTTTTATGTCTCTTATCTTACCTCTGATGGCTGTGAGTTGGGATGACTCAGTAGGGGTTATTGATAGCATTTGCAGAATATGGAGCTTTTAATTTCATAGTATTTCTTTGTGTTACCTTTTCCCCCTCTGCAATAGAATTGTGTAGCAGTTTGTATCCCTTGTTCTGAAATAATTAATGCATCCGGCGTAGCATGCACTCCATTGGGAATAATGGTACAGCTGGTTTGAGAGGTGTTTTATTAAAATGTTTTGTACTCTTCCATGTATCCACATTCTTCAGTGAGGAGTGTCTGTAACAGAGGAAGTAATGACATTGAAGCATGTAGCTGGCATTTTTTTAATGCCCATAATATGGGGAGGGAGTCATCCTTTTATCTGAACCAGTCATATGTAATTGTACATAAGATGATAATAGCATGTATGAAGTGACAGACAAAAGTTTTCCTGACTGGTTTTCCCATGTGCACATGGGGATGCTGCCTGTGAAACCAGAAACCTGCAGAATAACTTTCTTCACAGGGAGTGTGCTTGACTTCCATTGAAATTGAGCAGTAAAAAAAAATCATGTTTATTTTATAAAGTATTAAGTATTTAATCATAACTACAGATGAATGCAGTGGAAACCTGGATCTGAACTGACTATAATCTTTCATGTGTTAAAAGATATACCACANCAAAGCTCTAAATGGGTGAGAACACTCTTGTCGTGCTGTCAGGTCTGTTGTTGCCGTCAGTAGTCTGGCAGGTCCCTGTGAGTTCTAAGCATCTTGTGACCTGAATGTTTGCTCTGAGTAGGTGGTTGCTAAGAGGATGTGCCTGCTTTTATTCTTCTAGAAGAGCAGGTCTGTGCTTTATAGAGAAACCAGTAGTAGGGCTGGATTTTAGTCTAACATCAAATTAGAAGCCTGTTGTCAATATCTTATACCAATTACTAGGTGTATGCATACAGCTTTTATTGAGAGTCCATGATGACTGGTTTTATTATGCCCAGTCGTGATGTTTGAACACTTAAATGTGACCTTTGTCTTGATTTAGCTTAGACATGTTTCAAGAGGTAACAAATGCAATTACAGTTCTGCTCTTGAGTTGTAAACTGTGGATGAGAGAATGTGTACCTGTAATTGAAATTTTCTTTTAGAGATTTCTTTCTGCAAAACAGTTGCCTACTTGATCCTTTCAAAAGCAGGGATGAATGTGTTTTAAACTTTTTTCCCCCCATTTAAAAGGGTGCTTGTTTTCTAGACATAAATTACCTGGGATTTTTGTAGCTTGCTGAGAGGAAAACATGCTAAATTGTTCAAAACAATGGTTGGTAAACTGACAACTGCTATGCAGAGGAAAGGTGGACAGTGATGGTCTGGTGTGAAAGAGCCTTTGGATGGTGGTGGCATCTGGCAAACCTGCCACCTGTGAACAAGCTTAGAATTGTTCAGTTGTGTAGACAGACTCTTTTTCCCTCTGCAAAATGTTTTGAGGGATACAAAATAAACCTGAATTACTAGGTTCTGGCATTTGATAGATGGAATTGGTATTAAAAAAGGGTTTGCAAAAAGTTATACTTTTTATAATGCTAATTAGGTGTGACAGTGTAATGATGGCAAGTAGGCAGTGTGCTCAGATGTTTGCAGATATTGACAGCTTCTTGTAAAGGATATGTTCACATGGAGAAATTCTACAAAGAGCTTAACCTAGAAAGTGAAAACAGCTTCATGGATATAGAAATTGTTTCACAAGTAAGTCTGTGAAATGTCTCTCAATCACGCTGGACATTTGTGCAAGCCTAGTGGGTCCTGGCATACATAGAGATTAGAATGGAAATAGGATTCTGAGTTTGTTGTGTAATGTAGCACTTAACTAAAGGAACATATTTTTTGTTGAACTTTGATTCTAAGAAAAGTGAAATAGTCCCTCAGTGCCCCACAAGAAGTAAATGAGTAGTGCTGTGGTGATAGCTGCTTATGTGGTACCTTTATCAGGAAGTTTTTAGATGTCTTGAGAGAATTATTTCCCAAACCTTCCTGTCTATTGAAACCACAAGCATGCAGTTTTAAACATGAAGAGATCTGAAATGAAGCAATTTTTAACAGGCTCAGTTTTCCAGAGATAGATCCCTTACGGTTCCGTGATACTTTACATGACAGATGACTAATATACGTATATGTTTGCAAGAATAAATAACACTTTAAACAAAGCACAAATTTCTTCTTCTTTCCTAGAGCTCCGCTGCACCCCAGGGCAGTTTGCGTGTCGGAGTGGTACCATTCAGTGCATCCCTTCCAACTGGCAGTGTGATGGATGGCCCACCTGCGAGGACGAGAGCGATGAAGTTGACTGTCCAGGTAAGTAAATCTGACCAGAGTGCTCATGTGCCAGTGTCAGCTTATTTTGCAGCAGTACTTGGACTCTTTCAGATTGCTTGCTTATTTTTATTGGAAATTGGTGATTGTTTAATAGAACTGGACCCGTTATTGACAAAGTTCAAGTTTGCTTCTCTTCATTTTGAGCAGCTAATGCCACAAACAGTTTTTTGCTTATCTTCCATTCTTACAGTGTAAGCGGGTATCCTGGAGATGAAGAGGATTTGTAGTCCAAAAAGAGACTTTTATGACAGGTTAAAAAATTGTGTTGGGATTAAGCTGAAAGGACACATAAGACTGTGGTTAAATTTGGAGTTACTGATTTAGTTATATGCATACATCACTCAAATGGTGCTGGGTGACATTGTTGGACTTGGGTAGAGAGCTTGTTTTATTGCTGCATGTTCTGATTATGCTTCTTGTGCTTAAGTGGAGAACTTTGTTCTGCCAGACAAGCTGGTGTATTTCTCCTCATAACCTCCTATGACCTTATGCTTTCAGCAGCCTGTCACCGGCAGTGCTTCCCTGCTAAAACTCCTGGATACATTGTCATTACAGCATTTAGTCTGTCATCCTGAGATTTGAGCCATTTTAGAGAGCTGCTACAAAAGTTGGTGTTTTACAGCAATGAACTCTTCTAAATATTCATATTTTCTAAAGGAATTAGGAAATTAACACTCAAGCTTTGAAACTGTGCTATAGTTAGTCATCTCCCCGGTGTGTGCTATGCACAAATAATTAAAAAATATCAGTGCTTTTTTTAGAAACCTTTATCTATCTAGTTTGTATGTGTGTATATTTGCAGTGGAGTGGCAAAAAGAGGTGGTAGTTTCCTCTAACCTTGAAAATTAAGCTGTGCCATTGCTAATCTATTTAAGGATATTCTTTACAATGTAGATATCCTAAAGGAAGATGCTTTTATAGTTGCACTGTTATTCTTTCTTCCTTTTTCCTTGGCCATACAAAAAACTAGAGAACTAATAAAATTCTGGAGTCTAATGAAATTCAATGGCTGGGGGAAGGCAGAGTCATGTTACTGTTTAGATTTACTCAAAAAGCACTGAAGACTTCACTTGTGGGAATGTTTGATTATCCACATAACTAGAAAACTATTTTTATCTTCTCTTATTGCCTGGTGTATTAGTCAGCAATTTGTTGATGCATGGAGTATGCACCAGGATGGTGTTGACTCAAGCACTGGAGTTCCAAAGAATACTTGGTGTATGGATGGGAAGAGAATTTTATGGAAGTAACATTTCTCAGTATATAGGCTCTGGCTTTGTGTTTGGGTGTAAGTTTCGCTGCACTGTCTGTCCTGACAAGATGAAAAGAACTTGAAAGAAATAAAATGTGGGAGAGATTTGATTCACCACCATGACTGTATGAGGAAGAGGAGAATAAAGAATACTAGAGGGGAAAATGATGGACAGCATAGAGAAGGAAAGTATTGCGCTTGATGAGAGAAGTAATTAGATAAATAATTGGTGGAAAAGCTGGGCTCAGTAAAACAGCCAGAAAGCAGGTGTGGCATTTGTGAAAGAGCTGAGATATTTGCACAGTAATGTGAGGAGTGCAGCCAGCACACCACAGGAACAGGAACTACTGGTGTAGGATGTAAAAACTATTATGCCTGTAACAAAAAAATTGGTGGGACTGCATTGTGACCTGAAATTGGTGTCGAAGGGCATGTGTTATGTGGAGCTGTCAAGAATAAGGAGAGGTTGGTGTGCATGTGAATGGTGAGATGGAGCATGAAAGGGAATAGCTTCAATGAAAGTAAACTTGTGGCCAGAATCAGTTTGGAAGGGCATGGGTTTCTTATGTTGGGAAAAGCAATAAATGTGTGACCAGTCAAAGGAGAAACTAAGTCTTTGGGTATGGATTGGGGACCTAATGCTACTAATAATAGTAGCACATAGTCATATGCAGGAGTGGCAACTTTCTTCTTTGGACGCTGAATTTACAAGAAATGATGCAGCTTTAAATTTAGAAAATACCTGTGGATTTAGATGAGCAATTGTGAGATGATTCAACTAAATGTAAATACTTTTTAATTAAAGTTTTAATTTCAATAAAGGCAGGCTAAACACTGAAAGAACTAGTTAGTGAAGCTACCTGGACTTGTGAAACTTGGAGAATTAAAATAACTTCAAATTAAAAGGCATGTGAAAAAAAAGCTTGCAAGAAAGGGCCCTGAATCTGGTTGGGAAGCTTGTTAATCTTCAGCCTTTGAGCTACTAATGGCACACTCCAATATAAGCAACTTGGAAGAGATCAATGCCAGCGAATTAGGGTTTTGTGGTGATGTCGAAGGTGTGTTTCAATGACTACTTAGTCATGTTGGTATTTTGAAAGGTCATTGGAGGTTATTTGCCACTGTTGGTTTATTTCACAATTTTTAGGCTTGATTTAATTTGTGTTAGTAACAAATGTTCTATTAAAAGAAGATCTGTAATTAATAAATTAGTTTGCTATTTATGTGTTGTCTGAAGTACAAGAAACACCCCAAATCCAAAGACTTTTTCTTAGAATAATTTCTTCTGGCATTTTTTTCAGAACTCAGTTAGGTAAGACATTAATTCATTGACAATCTGAAGAAGGATGTGAGATGCCTGTCTTTTGCAAGGTCGTATATTTCTCTGGAGATTGTCATTATAGCTGTTTTTATTCTTGCTGTCTCTTATCAGAATGACCATTTTCCTTTAAAACATGGAATTTTTCAGTCCCAAACTTGCCATGTGCAAAGTGCTGTTCCCCCTGCCCTTCCCACTAGGCACAAATGTGTCCATAGAATCTGCAGCACTGATTACCCTCAATTCATCTTTGTGGTACACTAAAATCAGTGGCTGCTTGCTTTTGTGAGCACACTAACCATTGCTGGGAGAGTTTATGTAGCATGTGCCTGTGACTCGCTTCTGCTTAAGCAGTGGAGCTTCATGAAATTTGTGTACTGTTTCATGTCAACAGTACTTGATCCTGAAATAGTTCATCCTAAAGTGGTGTGTTCTGTCAAATGGTAGAGACAGGCATTAGTATCTTAAAAAAGGGCTTTTACAAACGGGAATTTATTATTTCTGCTCACTTTCTTTTACATTTCTATATGGGTAATTAAAGTAGAAACATAACTTCTCCACCTTTATGAAAGTTCTGTATTTAAACTCATAAGAGAGAAGGCATCTGCAGTTGTCCTTTTACTGCTTATTGGATTTCCAGCTTTGCTTCTACCAGAATATCAGATCAGCTTCTGCAGATAGCCTACCTTCTTTGCAGCTCTTCTGGTCTAACTCATATTCAGGAGGACAAGTAGAGCAGGATTTGGTATAGCTCTGTCTGTTTACCTTTGTTTTCTTCTTGCTACAGGCTTGATGTTTGTTTCTGTGAAAAAGAGTGGATGTCTTAAATTTCAGTGCCTTTCATAAATCCTATCCATATCAGTTTTTTCATTTTGAAATTATATTACTGATCATTCTGTTTCCTTGCTTCATTTATTTATATTTAAAAAATAGCATTATTTCCAGGAATAAAAAATCAGATTGTGTCTTCGGGCTTCTCCCAGCATCTGAGTTCGAAAATCTTCAGCCCATCCTGAAGTGCACACCCTTGCCCAGGGTCACATTCTTCCTTTAAAATGCATTTCTCAGCACTGTTTTCTAGACCTGCTTGTCCAGAAACAAGAATACTGGAAGGTTTCAGCAAGCTGAATTCCTAAGGGTTGTTGCCTGCATGCCTCCCCAAGCCTGAGTGAAGTGATCAGAAACAGCTTTGTGTTTTGTTTGACCAAGGGTATTGTGTTTGGTTGAAGTGACTGTTGACATTTATGTGCTTTTAAGTACATATCCTTTTTTAAAGCTAGACAATAATGGTAAAAGCCTCTGAACATTTCCACACTCCTTCTGAGCCCTTGCTGAACTATTTTTTTACCTTACCTTGTGGTGTTTAAATTATAAGCTCTTTTCTGTCAGTCTATTGCCTTGAATAGTGCTTGGCACAGCAGGATGCTGTTCTTGGTTGGCGTTGATGTCCTGGCATAATACAGTTGATAGCACATAGTGGGGAGCTGCTTGATCTGAGCAAAATTACTCCTCTGTGGAAGTTCTGAACTGTGTTTCAAATATTGAGGCACAAAACTGGACTTGTTCTTGACATTCTCTCACCTCTCAAATTACCTACGCTTTTAGTAGATCATATGCTGAAGAGAAAATTTGAAACTTAGGAGACAAGGCAGCTTTTTATGTTAAAATTTTGAGAATCAGTGTGTTTAAACAGGAGCAATTAAAATCTTGGAACTAATAATATATTACAAGACCTGGTTGCTTCAGAAGCAGTTTCATTTTGACACAGTACATTCATCCTTGTGAGGAGTTTGGCTTGAGTGACTTGGCATCTGTGACACAGTAACTCTGGAAACTAGTTAAAAGTCCAATATTCCCCCCTTTATTAGTCCTGACCGTACAAGGACCTTTCTGTGTTACAGTTGGTGTCATCTGCCTGCCTTCCCTTTTTTCGGTGCACAGCAGACCTTGGCATGTGTGGCAGATTGCAGTTTCTCTTTTTGCTCCTCTGAACACAGTTTTCCATTTGGTGTCATGTTTGTACCCCCCTGCAGTGCTGCTCAGCACGTGTGTGTTCTGGCCTGTTCCCATCTCAGCTGATGCCAGCTCTCACTTTTGTGGGGTCTCAGCTCTTGTTCCATTTGCACTGCTTGGCCTTTTACTTCTTTTTGCTTGATCCAAGTGATAGACACTCTGAGGGGAATGAAAAGAAGAGCTTTCTGCACTGCTGGTGTGCTTGGCTTCCCCTAGTGAGACAGCATGTGCAAAGAAAGTGTTGCTGAGATCCTGTGGATAAGTGCTGCAGGGTAATCTCTGTGGATGTCCACACTCTTCCATGTACAATGCAACTGAATTCCTTCCAGCCTCTGTGAATGATGGGCAAGCTCATAATTCTTTCAGACTGAAACTTGGCTGAATATGTCCCCTCTTTTTTTTCTATGTCCCCAAGAGGAATAGCAAAACTTGTATGCATGGCACAAAGCTTTTTCTGGAAGTTATCAGGTCTATGACAGCACATATTCAACTAACACGTAGTTAGAAAAATAAGCAAAATTTCCAATATCTTAATTTTTGTCCTGAATAATTGTTGAACTGTTTTGCTTCAGATCTGAAGAGGTTTACCAGTATAAAAGGTAGTAGGAGCCACTAGCATGGCCAATTTCTGTTCTGAATCGGTAGCTTCAAGTTTTAAACAACTGAAAATAATCACAGAATCAGCACTGTTGGGCAACTTTGTTGATGTATAGCCCTATACTCAGACTATAATCGTGCTAGAGTGAATTGGAGAGCAACTGTAAATTGGAAGGAGCTCAGTGAATACTAATCATGACAATCCATTGGGAAACAGATTGGAAGATGCTCGTGTCCACCATACTATAGTATTTGAGGGGAGAAAAAATAGCACTCTATGAATTTTTCTTTGAAACCATTTTTTTCCTATTCCTCACCAACTAACAAGCAAATTACATTTCTGGAGTAATTATACGATGTCAAAGGAAATGGATATTTGTCTTGGCTAGTAAAAATACTTTTTTTGCTGTTACTGCTCGCCTTTGTAGTATCTAGAAGATCTTCCAAAATTTGATAGCTTTCAGAATACAAACTGTGCATATAAGCACTAAAAAGTATGACTTTATCTTTCTGAAAACTCAAACATGGTTAGGTTGTGATCTTCTAACTTAGATTGTTATCTTAAAGCTTAGTCCATGGCACTCTTAATGTATTTTTAAAGATAAAAGTACTTGCATAACAGAAGCAGGAACAGCAAAGTACATGGAAAATTCTTCCGCAGAGTATTGTAAAAGTACAGTAGAAAACCAGTCCATTTTCACCTTTGCCACCAGAATCTGCAACAGATTTTTATTGCAGTCAAGTGACTTGGAGGCTTGTTAGCATTTCTTTATTGCCCTGGAAAAAGTTGTCATCGTTGCTTTTCTTGGAGACAAAAATTCAGGTCAAATAGAAGCAATTTAATATTTGAAGAGCACCAGTTTATTAAGCAGCTGACAGTGTTGGGCTTTAGAAGTAACTTGTGGTGGCTGCTTTCTGCCACTTCAGTCCTGGTTTCAGCAGTGAGTCTGCTGACACAGGCAGACGCTGAGGAAGGAATGAGAGTCTTGCTTCCTGGGTGCGGATGGATTGAACTCGCTTCTTCTGGGATCCGTGCAGCTATTTTTCAAAGCATCTTGCATAAATTCTGTCAATTTTAGATGTTAGCCCAAGTAACCCTTTCTTAACCTTGCATGTCAAAACCTGTGACCTTCTGTTTTATTCCCTGGGGGAGATAAATTTTTAAGTCCTTATAGTGAGTTGAGAACAATGGAGTCTGATTGAACAATAGGATTGGAAATTAACTCTGAGTTATACCAATTTACACCAATGTACCTAAGACTGATAACAGGATCTCAGGCCAAAACGTGACAGTTGTATCACCAGCCAAACCAAAGGTCAGAAGGACACCGAGAGGAAGACTTTGAGCCTTCATCACAAAACAACCACCGAAGACCCCAAGAAGGAAGGACCTGGGTGGATTCTGGGCGGAGATTGGGAGGAGACTTATGCTAATGAGTTCCTCGAACTAATCTGCATTAGCAATGCCTGCTCTTGGAAAACTAATGTCNCTGGCATGGTTTCATATATATTTCAAACAGATATAGTTAAACCTGTTGAAGAAGACCATGTAGTTTCTCTTTATTTGGGATCATGAGTGTTTATTTGGTTTAGCAAGGCTAAATAGAGCTAATCAGCTTTAAAGGAAAATAAGCTGATTTTTTATACAGAAATGAATGTCTGCACATCTCTTTCTGCTGGTTAAATTCTATTACCTTCAGTAACATCTAGTAGTAGTAACATACCAGGAGATATTTCTAATGCTTACATTCTTGAGTTCTTAATTTTTTTTTCTTTTTAAGGTTAATATTTCTCAGTGCTCATCTTGAGCTTTCTTAAAGGTTTCTCCCCACCACCATGTCAGCCTTCCTGCTTAGGATTCTGCTAGTTTTGCTGGCTGTGGCCCATCCTGCAGTGTCTCCACTTGAAATGTGTGTTCTTTATTTACTCCTGGTAGGCACAGGGAGCCCTCCAGCCCCTTTTCTTGAATAACCTCTTGCACCATGTTCTTCTTGAGTTGCTGAACCCAATGGTCATGTACATCTGTTAGACCTGGGTTTGTGTCAGAATTAACGAACTAACGTTTCCTTCACAAGTCTGACAGTGAACAAAAAACCTCATTCTTCTGGCTGAAGATAGGTTTCCTTTCCTGGTTTTAATT
>WEIV01026869.1:3996-16254 GCA_013390005.1 Calyptomena viridis
CTAGTGGCAGCATGACTTATCCTTGTCTTCCCAGGGATGACTGCCTTCCAGAGCACACACTAGCAGGGCAAAGTGTGATGGAGAAGAGTGGCAAATGACCGCTGTTCCTCCCTATTGGAAAGCAACAGAGGTGTGTTTCTGTGTAGCAGAGAGGCGTAGCTGAACTCTCTCTTTCAAACTCTCCTACTCAATGAAAACATCTAATGCATTGCAGCTGTGCATGGTGCAGTTGGACAGAGATGCTGCTAGCACTCTTCTGCTAGGGATACTCCTTCAGTTTCTCTGTGGAGCCTCTTAAAAATTATTCTATTCTTGGTTCATGTTGTACAACAGCATAACTGTACACCATTAGACATTTTCACTGGAGAGGGACTCCATAGAAACCCTTAGCACAGGACCTTTGCACAAAAAGAAGCAATTGTCTGAAATAAATCAGTGATTGTGGAAGCCTCCTGGTGATGGCTCTGATACTGGTAGTCATGATAAGGGAGAAAGAGATATAAATATAGAAATAGATGGCTAAACCATCTTCCAGGTATGTGAAAAACTGAAGACTGTCAAGAAATGTGGAAGAAAAAAAGAACAGCCACAGCTTAATTATTTTATAGTGCAATAAAAATGCCAGTAACATGGGAGACCCTGAGAGCAGTAGATTGCCTCTCTAGCAATTTATACTCAGGGGTTTCTGTACATGTGCCTTTCCTTGGTGCTAGTGCAGTTAATCCCTGTATATTAGCCTGATTACAGCTACAGCTGTCTTTCCACCTACTTGCTCAGTAGCTTGAGGTCATCTAGGAATTAGGGGCTCTAGATTTGTAAAGATTTTTGGTAAAGCAGCACCAATATAGTAGTGGGTTAAGACATCAAAAGTCCAGAGGGATCCAGCCCTTTGAAATAATATGGAGCTTTTAGATTTGCATGAATTTCTTTCCAGTAAAAACTAGGTGATTTATATTCTTTATATTTATAGCATTTTGTACAGCTACAGATTGCTTTATTCCCTTGCATAAGTAACAAATATCTCCTGTACATTTCTTTTTTCTTCTTTTAAGCTGCAAGAGTTGCAGGACATTCAAAATTTCTAGGAAGGTATACTTACTATAAATGTGTATTGTAGTTTGGCAATAATAAGGACTAACTTTTTATTGCCCTCTCTCATTAGAAGTCACCTTCAGAAAACACTGCTGCACCTTGCTTATAATCAAATGACACCTCATAACCACCCAACCATTTTTAATATCCCCTAGACTCTGTTGTATTATGCCAAGGCTCAGACACTGTCTAGGTAGCCAAGGAAAAAAGTATGCCATCATATTTAAAAGCAGTTATTGGGACAGGTTTTACAGGCAGTGGGCTAAGACAATTCAGAAACAATTGCTTATGTGATAGTTTGAGGATTTGTCCCTGTCAAACAGTTAATATTGCTTTAATACATGAAGTAGGCTGTATAAGACAGCAATAATGAAAAATGTCAGGAAAGACAATATCAATTGTTATTCAACATCCACATCAAAGATTACTTTTTTGTCAGTAGCTTTCAGAAAATGTATTTTCTATCAGATCTGATTGCGTTCCTCTTTGAAGTGCTCCATCCTCCCGGTAGATTTAATGTGACATCTAGGCACTTTTTAGTCCCTGGGCCTCTGAGGCGATTCAAAGAGGCACAACAAGCCATCACAGGTTTATCCTCAAAGGCTGACACTGTCTGTCTGATTTATTGTAACTTTAAGAATCATCTCCAGCAAAGCATGAGCCTTTCTACCCATCCGCAGCCTCAGACTTTTATCAATTCATTTGTATGCAACCTGTACATTCTGGAACTGAGAGCCCTATAGCCACTCATGGAAAATGCATTACCTGCTACTAATCCTTTTATCTTTAAAGTCTGTATTTTTTATGTATAAGTCATTTTGGGTTATCATAAAATATACATAATTCTCGCCCCAAAAAAGACAAAATGAAAAGAGAATATATAATAAGTTATGAGCTTGCTGTGTCCTTATCACCAAGGATTCTAAATAAACAGTTCTCTCTATGTAAATACTGCAGGATATAAAACTGTGATTACTTTCAATAGGGAATAAGAATGCTTCCATTTTTGTTCCTCGTTTCAAAGCGAAACAGTGAGAGGAATAATTTTAAATGTGTTTGCGAGCATTTTTATTTTCTGCTTCATTGCTTTGGGGGCCTGACACTTGTAGTGGTAGCCTGTCAAACTTCTGTCATATACTACAGACATCCAGAACATTCAACATTTTGCTTCAAATTCATGCTGACCCATAAGTTAATGACAGCTGGTGTTTTTTGTTTGTTGTTGTTGTTTTGTTTTGTGTTTTTTCAGATGACATACACTGTATTCAAAGCATCTGCAATAACTCATACTGTGAAAAGTGATAGACTGGCTGGAAGGACGGTAGACTTCTGGGAGCAGGGCTTTCTTTACAAGTTTTCAGTCAGCTCACTGCAAGTTCAGTGTGCAATTTTCTTAAAATATGCTACTCTGTGAATAATCCTACCAATAACTTCACTATTGCAAAGTTTTATCATTTTGGACCCAATATTAATCACAGACGGAACATTTTAAAAATTAAGCCTTACTAGCATCTACCCATGTCAGTCCTGTGTCTCATGCATAGAGCATATCGTAAGTCAAGATTATGAAAAGTAACAGAGACACACATCAGTCCATATCTTATCTGCATAGATATATCTTGATGCACACACACATATATAGATAGACACACACACAAAAGTCTTTGTGTGTATGCAAGCATGCATGTATATAGTTACTGGGACAGGTTTTGTAGGCAGTGGGCTAAGACAGGTTGGTTAACATTAATGAAAGTTTGCATGTTCTTGCAGCTGATGTAGCACTAAAATATAGAAGTGTTTAAATGGCCAGCTTTAACTGAAACCATTGGGATTCGGTGACCTAGCAGCAGCTAGAGATCTGTATGTTTTTGCAGGTATCATCCTATATATCCCTGGGGTCTTACTATTTCAGTGTGCCTGGCCTCTTGTTCACACTCATTCCATACCTCTCAGGAAAAATTAATGTTTAACACTATACACACGCTATCAGACATTAATTAGCTAATTAAATTAGCTGAGTTACACCAAGATAAAATATTATGAGCTAGGATAGAGAATAGAGCTAGATCTATTTGCTGGATGGTATGTAAGAAACCAGCACAGAGGGGATGTGAATTCAGATCTATTTTTCAGACTTGGATACAATAGTTGTAGACACTTTCAATGAGTATTTTCCCAATCTACTGGACAACATACTAATTTAATAAAACAGCGAATAAGGACAGTTGCACAACACTGATAAAACTCTGCTGCAAGGAAAGTGACTGTGAATATAAACTGCAATGATTTTGGTAAGAGTCCACCTGTTTTTCTTATAAAGTTACATGTCTAATGCCCACAATACTCAAAGCATATGATGAAAAGTAAATAATACTATCTAAGACACTAGTGTGATGTCTATCTTTACATACTTTTATTGGGCCCATTGACTTCATGGGACTTGATTTCTAAACTTTTATCACAGTATGGTATCTGGGGAGAAAGGATATATTCTTGAGGACTCCTTTTTGGTCTTTAACCTATGTTGCATAATAGAAATATATACTAGCAAAAGAATATAAACATTATTACTGCCCTTTTTTTTTAATCCAAAATATATGCTTCTTTTTAAAGATGATAAATACTATGTACTGTCACAGTCCATTTTTTTCTCTAAGTCTGGTTTGTCCTCTGTGTTCGATTGTGTTTTTTAATAAATGAAACACTATTTTTTTCCCTGCCCAGACTAAGAAGTGCTACTTTTGTGTAAATTAGCCATTCCCTCTTGTTACCAAAATGATAAATTATAAACAATTATACAACCAAAATAAACACATTTATCAATAAAAACGGCTTTTACAAGCCATCAGTCTTTTGATGGGATAATTTGCTGACCTATTGTTTCTTAACTGTAGTATTTTTTTAATAATGTGCTTACCTGTGGGTTGTGTCCAGACACTAAAGGTACACAGTGACATCAAGCAAAGAAACATACTTTGCAGAGTTTTATCATGGAGGAACAAAAACTGCGGCAATTTACTAAAGCGGGAATTTTAGGGCCCACACAGTTGGGACATAATACTATTACTCACTAGCCTCAAGTGTTTTCTTTGCCATAGAAAGATAACTAAACTTCTGGTCTGCTTACCACTGAAATGAATGGAAAGACTGTTACCTTTGCAGAAAACTGGATCGAGCCATAGGATGGCAAATATGTGTTCAGCTAGAGAGTTCATACCAAACAGAAAAACTTTTCTCTTGTTTTAAACACCTCCCAGATACAGAAAAACCAGTGTGTTTATGCTCATGACAACGAAGTACCTACTAGAAGGACACTAGGTGAGATCTGCAGATTGATGACTATGAATGCATAGGATCAGAGTCATGGGTTAGGGTTGGAAAGGAGGTTAAAGATCATCTAGCTCCATAGGCAGGGACACTAAACCAGGTAGCTCAGAGCCCCATTCAACCAGGTCTTGAACACATGCAGGGATGGGGAATCCACAACCTCTCTGGGAATAACACAGACATGCCAAACATTGCTCCTGATGTAAGTTAATTGTGGGCAAAATAACTTGTCATAACAAGTTTCTTCCATAATCTCATTAATGAACCTTGGCATTCCTTTAGAGGGATCTTCTACAAGGGCACGAGAATAGTTCAAGTTTTATGTAATTTTTTGGCCTGGATTTTAATTCCTGACATCTGCGCTTTCACTTCTGTCCATTTGCATTACTGCAAACAGACCTGAATTACTACTAGCAATAAGAAGTTAATTTCATAAAGGTATAATTTGTTTAAGAAGTGCTATCCCTCACCTTGTGACAAGGCATACCTGATTTTTCTCATACCAGGTTCTGACTAGTGGTTTGTTTGAAAGAGGATACATACAGACACCTCTGTTTTTTAACTGGTGAAGTAATAACCTTAAGATTAGGAATTAGCATGGAATTGTGGAAACTAAAATCCTGGACTCTGGTCAGAGGAGGATTTCCTAGGCATACACACACTGACAGATGATCTGTGAAGTGTGGATAGGCTGGTGGGACCATGCAACACAATGATTGCCTAATCAAAGTTGAGCTGGCATCTGGGGCAGATTCGTCAGGTCACAAATATGCCTTGGGAACATCAAAATTCTCTAACATGTTTGATGTGAAATTTCTGTGATAATTACCAAAAAGCAGGATGCAGGAAGTCAGCCACGAGATCTAGCAGAGTGTGGTGGTTTGACTCTGTCAGGACACCAGGTGTCCACCAAAATGGTTCTATCCCACCTCCATGGGGCAGGGGAGAAAAAATACATCAAAAGGCTTCTGGGTTGAGGTAAGAACAGGGAGATATCACTTACCAATTACTGTCATAGAAAAAAACAGACTTGGGGAAAAAAATTTATTTTATTACCAATCAAATCAGAGTGGGGTAAAGAGAAATAAAATACCCTTTACCCACTCCTCCTTTCTTCCTGGGCTCAGGTTCAGAACAAAATTCTCCACCTCTTCCCTCTTAGCAGCACAGGGGCACAGAGAAAAGTGGTTAGAGTCAGCTCATCACAGGTTGTCTCTGCTGCTCCTTCCTCCTCAGTGAGAGGACTCCTCCCTTGCATTCTTTCCTTGCTTCTCTCTGTGGGAAGACAAGTCCTGCCACAAGCCTGCTTCAGCATGGGCCACAGTGCCATGAGCTCACATCCATCCACCTGCTGTGATATGGGATCTTCCATGGGCTGCAAGTAGGTAACTGCTGCACCGTGGACCTCCGGAAGTGCATGAAGACAGCCTGTCTCACCACGGTCTTCACCACAGGCTGCAGGGGAATCTCAACTCTGGCACCTGGACCACCTCCTTCCCCTCATTCTATACTGACCTTGGGGTCTGCAGGGCTGATTCTCCCACATATTCTCACTCTTCTGACTACTGCTGTACAGCAGCTTTTTTTCCCTCCCTTATGTATGTTCTTCCAGAAGTACTACCACCATCACTCATGGGCTCAGCCTTGGCCAGTGGTGGATTACCTCTTGGTGCCAAGTGGCATTGGCTCTGCTGGGCATGGGGGAGCCTTCTCTTCTGGCAGCTTCTCACAGAAGCCATCCCTGCAGCCTCCCCTGCTAGCAAAACCTTCCCAGGCAAACCCAATAGACAGAGAAAAAAAGCTTGTGTTCCCAAAATAACATTCTCTTTTCATTTCTCTGCTAATACTGTCCTTGAGGATGTCAACATCTGCTGTTTAAAAAAAAAATCAATTATTACCTCTCTGGGATGGTTAGCAGGTGGTCTGTTAGCTTGTGTGGAGATGGTTTGGATATGAATTTGATTAACCTGAGTCCTTAAAAGACACCAGGAGCCACAGTATGACCTTAATACCACGACTCAGCAAAAACTACCTATGTGCCTTGGATTCTGGAGATGATGGAGGAAAACTGCCTACGTGCCATTTTTAGATGTGGACAATGGAAGAATGTTTTGATTTATTGTCCAATAAATAAATGTTTATGCTTTACAGCACCAATCTACATTTGCCATGGGTCAAGTAACCAATTACGTGTGGACACGTTTTGTAGAGCACCAATGATATGTAGAATAAATGTATAAAAGTAGATTAATAAAACCCCCAAGGGAATCGCCCTGAGGAGCTCCAAGAAAATTTGTCACCTCATCATTTCACTGCTCGAGATCTGCAACGTGACACCTATTCTGGAAATCAGTAAGAGATGAAGTATTGTTTACTTTTTTTTTGTATTTTATTCTCAGTGTTTTGTCCCAAAATCTGAAAATGCTGAAATGAAATTAAAACCAATGAAAAAGAAAATACCACAATGTGTTTGTAGATTTTTGTACATGTTCTTTTATAGCCACCTATATTAATTAGTTTATATTATGAATATTTCTGTAGCCTCTATCAAAGAAGTGTATCAAAAGGAAAACATACCTGCAGGTCTCAGGGTTATTATTTATGAAAACATGATGTTTTAATGAGAATTTCTAACATTTTCAAATTCTAAAGCGTACCATTCCTGTGACCAGAACCAATTTTGAGTGATCTACTTTCAATTTTCAATTCTATCTAGTCACTAAATTGCCACTAAGCAGAGAAAGCAGCATTTTGCAGAATTTGGAGGCTTCTCTGGGAGACAGATTATGGCAAGGTCCACAGTACTATCAAAACCCAACACTCATCTACAAGCGGCCTCCGGTACTTGCAATAGAGAATCTGTACCACTTGCAAATTCTTTTTGCCTGCTAGTTCTGGGAGCCAGAAAAGCCTGCATCAACATGGAAAAACAGACCCCCACTCTGAACATGGCCACATTTTGCCAGACCTAAGGAAAGAAGCATACTAAAAGAATGGAAAATCTCTTTATAACAAGAAAGACAAATGATTTCACAGCCCTTTATATCTAAATCAACTTTAAGGTGTTGATTTAAATGAAACTCCCTGTTAACCTTAGGAAAAACTGAGGTCAAGTATATTCAGCAGTTTTAGCCAGTCCAAACTAACATATTTCCAAGCTGGTGAAGTCCAAACTTATACAGGCAAAAAGACTTAGGCTGCCTGTGCTGGCAAGACTATTAGAAACTATTAGTTCAGTTCTTGTACTCCAAAGGGACTAGAATATAAGAATACAGAACAAGAAAATCGAAACCTTAATATAAAATTAATTTCAGTGATATGAAATATTTTAAATCTCCTCTAAATATATTGTAATAATTTACAGCTTTGTATACTCTTGGATCTACACTGCATTTCTGAACAGAGCTTTGAGTGAGGGACAATACAAAAACTGCTCAAGAGTTACCCTTTCTGAGGTGCAAGAGCAGCCCTTTGACGTGTCCAAGGTTCGTCAGGTGCATGGGACTTACAGACTAACCTGTTCTCAGACACTGGCAACTTATAGCTCTAGTGTTCCATGTATCGAATGGGTTTTGTGTACTCTTAGAGAGAAGAAACCCTCAGAGAGCTGATTAAAGGTGTGCTTCTAATGATTTTGCATTGCTGTAAAGACACAACTCTGAATCTGATTCTAACATATTATGAGCAGCACTGACCGTACTCAGATTGCAAAACTCATTTATTTATTGCACATAGCAGGCAGGTAATTATGTATTACTACACAAAAAACCCCCAAACAAAACCACAAAAAACTGTACAAAATTATTTGATATTTGGATGAAGAAGATCTGTTGAATATCATTTTAGGTCAGGGGTGAGAGGAGAGGGCTAGAATATCAGAGCCCAAGAATGTTTCAGAACAGTGAACAAGGATGCAGCTGCTGGCTTGAAAGAAATGTTGGGAGTTAAATACTTCTCTAGAAGTTGTCTAGGAATGTAAGGAAAGAAGCTATGTTGTTTAATGTCTCCTGCACCAGAAAAGAAGGACTATTTACTTGTAAGTGAGCTGCATCCTATGAAATAGCTGACCACTCCTTTTAAAAAAAAAATCACACTACGAGGCTCTGATTTTGCTTTACTCCCTCAGCAAAAATAGCAGATGAATAGTGACAGAGTACTGTTCTCTGATTATAGCCAAGAACAGAAATATTCAGGAAGAAAAATAGAAGTGTTGCATGGAGACAGCATCAGAAATACAACCTAAGCTGACTTGGCAGTCCTGGGCTGGCTTTGTATGTATTGTGAATAGAAAACTCTTGCAGATGAAAAGGAATGCTGCAGTCAGCCTATGTATTTAATACTCAATGGCCTTTGAAGAATTGCTGTGAAATGCCTGACCTGAGCTGGATTTTGATGATTTCCTGCATGTCCTCCCTAACTTGTCTTTCCCATTTACACTTTTGAGTAATGGCTTTCTCTTTTTTTTTTCAAAAGAGAGCAATTTTGAGCTGGAGAAAAAAATTCCTCCTTAGAGACACTTAGAAGGTGACAGCATAGGTAAACAAAGTATATTTTATTCTTCCCAATGAAAACTTCTTGTGAATTTCTTTTCACCTAGATGAAACCTGAATGTCTTTTCCCCAAGAAAAAATCTGAATTTCTTCCTTGAGTGTCTTGGTTTTATGAACTAGGGTTGAATATTTTTAATTTGTTTTTACACTTTTAGCATCAGCTGGTTATTTTTTAGCAAACATGCTTATAATTTTTTGAGATATCGTCTTTTGACAAGTGAAGATTTAATAAAGTACTGTTTTTTAAAATATCCTGAGTCCCATTTATCATAGGATGATACAATAAAGACAAATATTCAACCAATAATGGAAAGTTAAGTAATGTTTAAGCTCTATTGTATGCAGAGAAGTAGATTAAGGCAGATCTAAGAGACACTTTCATGTATGTAACTTTAACAATCAGACCTGGACTTAGTATAAATCAAATACCACTGCATTTCAGCAGAATGTACACCCACACATTCATTAACACTCTTCAGTGCAGATTATAAACATTAGTGAAGAAACCTCAAGCTCCTGAAGAATCTTTCCTCAGACACAGCAATAATTGAACAATAATGATGGTAGTCTTATTTTTATGAATCACTATAATTTATTGATTTGCACCTGGGACTTAAGAGAGCTTTTTCAGCCAGCATGCAACAGCAAATGGTTATAAGCTATTAAAAAGCTAAGGAAAGAAGGAGAGACAGACAGAGAGAGAAGAGAAGCAGTGGGAAGATGGTGGAAGTAACACTGGTATCAGATAATTGCATACATAATCAAGATATAATGAGAGTGTCCCTGATTTACCAACAAGATGATACAAGATAAATTAACTACCCTGCCTCACATTGTTCATTCATAGACATGTCGTAGAGGATAAAGGAAATTATGGTATATCTCTATTTTGCTTTCCAAAAGAAAAAAAGAGGCAGTGCATGTAAATATTTTATGTATTCCGTATACATAAGAGTATAAACACAGGAGGAAAGAGGTCTTTGCCACCGACTGTGATATATGCCTTTAAAACAATATAAACAATGTAACATTCTGGAAATACCTGACGTATTACTATGATGAAGAGCGGGACTCTTCTATCTTCTTTCTGTAAAAGATGTACTGGTATTTGTTAGGAAGCTTTTTCATCTCTTGTATCTCAAAATTGGTAGAAAATCCAATACCCTGTACATATGAACGTAACACTGGCATATATCTGTGTTTTGAAGTAGGAGGTGTTTGTGTATGTGTGTGTGTATTATTTTTAGCTTTTTGTCTCTCTTGTTTTTTGGAAGAGAGAAAAGATCTGTTTTGACAAACTTAAAGACAACTTTTAAAAACTGTTTAACCCTTTATTTCATTATGCCAAATGTGCACTGCTACTTATTGAGCCTCAAATAGCTTGGATGCTAACAAATATTAAGTTCCCTTGTTAATTGTGGTATTTTTCTGTAACAGTTTATTACAAGAGCAAATTGAAATATTTCATGCTAGGAATTCTTTATGCTAATATTTAATGGTGTAACGATTACTTTCTTTTTCAACACTCTTTCTTTTTTAATGATCTAAAATTTTCATAGCTTATCTCAGCCTAATTTACTACAATGAATTTCATCAAGGCCAAATTCTGAATAAGATTCAGCTGTGCAAGAAGAGTTTCAATATTCAGAAGTTCACTATAAAGGTCAATGTTGATTGAAATCTAGAGAATTTCGTTAGCAGGAATAATTGAATTACAACAATTTTTTGGATTCAGGTGTCCTTCTGGGAGCCCTGAAATATTTACGTTTGTGACATAATCCAATGACACATAGATGTTTAGTGGTCTTCAGCTATGAGTAAAAGTGTCAAAAGTATATTTCTATATGTTTCTTAATTGCTTCATAATATATGTTCATAAATCCATGTGTTCAAAAGTGAAATTACAAAATGAACTTGAATATGAAATACATCCATGTTGATTAGGTTAATGCAGATTGCAACACAGTGGTCATGTATTACCATACAAAGTATTCATACTGTAAATATGATGAAAAAGAATGATTGTCAAGATACTGCAGCTATGGGCCCCCTGCCTGTGGTTTTCATGTTAAGACTCATTAAGAAAACAGAATTAGCTCTAGGTGAGGTTGTCCTCCCCCAAATGAAATGAAACACGTAGTGAAACCACGGCAGCAAAACTCTTGTGAATTCTTTTAACAGGTCACCTGGGAAGAGGCCGGAAGATCTGAAGAACTGGAATGTTAATAGGGCAAAATAACCCAGAGGTTTGCTATGCAGGAAAATGCCAACAACTGAGTAGGTTCAGCAACTACTAATCTTATCGGCCCTACTTTAACAGGTTTAGGAGTTTTGCTGGGTAAATCCTTATGCGACTTTCCAAAATAGCAAGAAGAGGAACTTTAGTATGCATCTGAAACCATCAGGGAGGGATCTCCATGCTAAGCAGCTGAAACCGAGCAACCTGCCCTTGCTGTGCCAGGACTGCTCATGAAAAGATGCCCTCACTTGCAGAGGTTTAGAGTAACACCTTAAATTCAATTTAAAGCATCTGCTTTCCATTGCTTACAGTTCTCAAGAGTGTAATTACACTTAACTACTTGGATGACCTGAATCTCACAGTATAAAAAAAGTGAATTTATGTAAAATTTTTTGCAAAATGAACATGGCTGGATGTGGAAGCCATGTTAAAATATGTTCACAGAATGTGGACATAGAAGCAGAAGAGCAGCACATCTGGTAGGTTCCATGTCTGGGGTGCCTTCTCTAATTTTAGGGATAAACTTTATAATTAACCATCATACCTTCTCCACATTTCATGTGAGCTCTTCTAGGACACATACAGAAAGCTGCAATGTGGAAAAATGTCCATTTTCTGTGTCAAATGATAATTCGCTTATTAATGACATTTTCTGGACACAATTCACCATACTAAGATATCTGAATAGTAAAAAAGGGTATTAAGAAAAAGATGTCCATCTAAGCAGTCTGCAAGAAATGTTTTTGACTGTGAGCAAGAGACGTGTGTTCAGAATTCCACTACATAAAAAGGATTTTAAAAGACATATAAAATATATTTGAGCCTGTTGTGGTTTTAAGTAGCCAGAGTTTTTTATTATTTGGGGGGGCTAGGAGAGAGGCTTCTTTAAGAAGCTGCTAGAGTTTTTCTCTGCTTTAAGCTAGCCAAGGTCAGGCAACAACGCCTCTGTGATAACATATTTAAGAAGGAGTAGGAAAAAAAAGTCTGCGCAGAACATCATGGTGGCTTAAGAGACAGGAGGGTGAGGAGTTTGATTAACACCAAGGTCAG
>WEIV01026871.1:22528-37493 GCA_013390005.1 Calyptomena viridis
CCCCCGGCCCCTCGCCACAGCCATTCACCGGTTTGCGACAGCTGGGGATCGGGAAACCGGCGCTGCTTTACGGTCGCGGCGCCGCCTTCTGGCTTCGGGAAGGGGTCGGCGAGAGGTGGCCGCCATCTTGTTGTACGGACAGGAGTCGGGCGGGGCGGCTCGCAGTGGGTGGGGTTTGCAGGCCGTGGCTCCATGGGGGCGGCCATGTCGCTGTACGGAATGCAGGCGGGGCCTCCCGCCGCGCCCCTCTGCTGGTTCTGGTGCGATTGGGATTTAAAAATCCCAGTTTTCCTTCTCAACAGTTCACTGTGTTTCCTGTGTAGCTCCCCAGGTTGCGTGCCAGACTTGGCGGTGCTGTATTTGCGACCCCGTGAGTGGCTCGCAGGAGAATTAAAAGTGGGAGCACCTGGACTGAACGGTGGTGTCGGTTCCACGGAGAACTAACGCAGTTATCCAGGTGCCCAAGGGAACGACTCCCAACACACAACACAAGACAGAAATTTGCTGCAAGGAGCTTCCTAAAATGCACAGTCGGGACGCACATTGTAATTCCTACTGCTCTTCTGAGCGTGGTTCTCTGTGATACTCATCATTACGTAGATTAGTAGAACCTGAAAAGGTTTCCTTACCTTAATGCAGGTCGTGTGTGAAAGTAGGTGGGAGGTGGTTCCCGCTTGGATTTTCAGGAATATAACTCAAGCACTTGACCCACCCTGATTCTCCACCTCTGTGCTTCTATTTCCCCCCTTAAATCCTAGAACGTGCGGGTGAGCCCGAGTAAGGCTTAAGGATCCCTGCGGGTGTAAGAAAGACGTCTATCAAAGGTGTAGTCTGCAGGTGGACAGCAGATCAGAAAAACCTCATGACTAATACCACCTTGGTGAGCCAAATCCGTTGGTTACTTCTGCAGGTGATGTTTTACATAACATTTAGAAACTAGAGACGTGTGATTAACTGGTAGAAAGAACAGAAAGACTATTTGCTGTGCTTAGGAAGAGTCAAACACAAAGGCAATTACAAGATCATCCCATTACATAGGTGCCCTAAGAATGCAATTTGTTCATTGTAATTACAGTCTAAGCCAAGGAAAATGCTAAAGCAGCTGGCACTATAGTGATTTAATACCAAAAAAGTTGTCCCTTAGTAACTTTGCCTCTAATTAAAGAGGAATCAAGCTGTAACAATGCATTGCACCTACCGAGCACTTGGAGATCGTGTGCTCTCTCATGGTTCTCATCACCTTGGAAGTGTTGCAGAACACCTGATCATTATTTTTCTGTTCTCCAGCAGTGCACCTCTACAGTATCCAGCAATGAATTCTAGGTACTTTCATTCACCTTTCCATTTCTTCTTCAAATCAGATGAGAGTATGTTCTGCAATCATAAAATGAAACAAAAGCAATGTTAGTGTAAAAAAAAATATGTTAGCTATGGTAATTGTTTGTCATTTTCCCTTTTTGATTAAGATCTTTAATAAGACTAGTCCACTGAAAACTGCTCATTTGAAAGATCTTGGATCACATATCCTACCAAACCCAAATTACTTTGAAGGACCTGCAGTGTTCTCTCTCTACTCCCTCTCCCCAAATTACCATGTTATGGAAAGTTTAAGAGCAGTTCTGTTCCATTCTATTTCTGTGTATTCATCTGTGGTACTTAAAAGTTATGAAATTTGTTGAAGGACTTTAGTCTTGCGGAGTTGGTGACATAAAACACATCAATAAAGAACAAAATATGCTAAAGGCTATTTTAACATCTTCCTAAAATGTTTTTTCAGAATTTTACTGCATTTAATACCAGCATTTAAAATTGCACTTTTAACACACAACAATTGGTTACACAAAAAGTGGAAAAGAGTTTAAAGCTAAGATTTGGCTTTTAAGACCTGCTTTTTGTGCACACAGCCATCAACGAGGCAATGCCAGAAAGTCTCTAAATCCAGTGCAATGCTTATTTCCTTTGTAATACGTCAGCAGTGATTTAATTGTGGAATTCTTGTTGCAAGCATTGTACTCCGTGTGCTGGGTTTGCTGGATGGCTGATGCTTCTTCCTGTACAGCATGGACCTTCATAAATACCAGTGACTATGTTACTCCAAAAATAAGTTTAGACATTAATTGAAATATTTTTGTGTGACTTCAAAAACTTCAGAATGAATGTTACTACTTTTAAGCAAGAACTCCTATGCCTTTTTGTTACAGCAAAGATTCTGTTAATATTTTGGGCTTCATCTACTTCAAAATTATGGATCTGGAACTGAATTGGAATGGTTGGGTTTGTTGGGGTTTTTTTTAGTGTTTTGCTACTAATAAAGAATCTGAGGTAAAATTCTGAGATTTGCTTGTCAGCTCTCTAATGCTGCTGGTAAGGGGAAACAATGCTAAAGGGACAAGTGATATACAAAGAAATTAAAACAAAAATGCAAAATCCAAGCTGCACCAGCATACAAGTACAGAAAAAAAGGATGAGAATCACAGGGAGGTAGGGAGATAAGGGAAAACAAACTTTTTTTTTTTCTAAATATCAAAAACTTGCAGATGCTCTATAACAACAGTTTTATAAAGTATTTAGAACAATCTTATTTTAAAACTCAGTCGCTGAAAGCAAGGATTTTTAAAGCAACTCAAGTTTGACTTCAGTGAAAATCAGCTGAAGCTCCAGATGGAATTGCCATCAAGATAACTTAATCAAGTTCAAGTTAATTCAGGAGGAGGAGAAAGCCTAGAAAAGCCTTACATACTGCAGGTTACTTGGAATTAGTCCTTTGTCTTTTGGTAGATTTGAAATGCAGGTGGTGCCTCAGGTGAATGCAATGTGTACCACACTTTTTGCTGGTGTAGAACAACTGCTCCCTTATCATGCCAACCAAATTCCTTTAGGACAGCATCTGTTTTTAAGCTGTAGTTAATTACAGACACGAATGGAAACAGGCAAGAAAGGAAACGATCCTTTGTGTGATGTGCTACAGGCTAAAAGCCATCCACTGTTTTCAATAAGGGGTTTACTTTACTGTAGTGAACTAATGACAAAGTGATTGGACCTGTACTTAGCATAAAGCCTTTGTTCCATACCAACCACATCTCAAACCTCACTTACCTAAGGCCCCAAAGCTGTATGAACTAATACTTTCCAGCCAGGTTAGTACTTCACATTATTTTTTCAAGTACACCAATACCTGGAAGTGTTCAGTCTGCAGATACAAATATATACAAAGATACAAATTTTGCCTTTTTAATAAGATATAGTTGGGAGACAAGACACAAAATTAAGTTGATGAGAGACTTACGAAAAAGTGCCTAACTGGAGTTAACTCATTTTTATTTGACGATGGTACTGTATCTCTCCAGTTATAAGACACAACAGACTTTTTGTATCCTCCACAAGACTCTCAAACAATTTTCCCAAAAGACATTTACAGACCTGTAGAATTAGCAAGGATGATCTGCAGCAGATAAATGTATTCCAGTCCTCCAGATACAAGCCTTTGATCAGAGTTAAAACCCCAAAACTCTCTCCCCCACTAACTGTTTTGCTGGAGCAGCTGAAGATAAAGCAGTCAGGGAGGAAAAGGTACATCAACTGAACCAGTACAACAGAGCAGTGACATTCCCTGCACCAGCACTGCAGCCTGCAGGATGGAGGTTTCCCTAGCTGCAGCCAACCAGCCATGGCAATTCTGGGACAGTGGCAAAAGTGAGAAAACCCCTGGGTTGGGATAAAGACATTTTAACAGGTAAAGCAAAAGCCACACTCAAGCAAAGCAAAACAAAGAATTCATTCACCACTTCCCATGGGCAGGCAGGCATTCAGCCACTTCCAGGAAAGCTGGGCTCCATCACGAGTAACAGTGACTTCGGATGCCAGATGCTGTAACATATCCCCTCTTCCTCCTTCTTCCCCCCAGCCTGTATTGCTGAGCACATCATATATGGTTGGAGGTATCCCTGTGGCCAGCTAGGATCAGCTGTGTCCTGGCTGTGTCCCCTCCCAACTCCTTGTGCACCCCCAGCCCCCTTGCTGGTGGGATGGGGTGAGAGGCAGAAAAGGCCTTGACTCTGTGCAAGCCCTGCCCAGCAATAACCAAAACATCTCTGTGTTATCAACACTGTTTTCAGCACAAATCCAAAACATAGCCCCATATCAGTTCCTCTGATTAAAATTAACTCTCTCCCAGCCAAAATCAGTACACCCTCCCACTTCAGGGTAGTTCCAGTATTTCACTGACCTCAGGAGAAGGAAACATGGAAATTCACTCACTCCGAATCAAAACATAGTGTTAGTTCCTTACCCTTATAGTATATCTTCAGCAGGCTGCACAAGAGAATTAAACTACAGAGAATTTAGGTGGATTTCTGTTTAGCAAAACAGCAGTAGGAAATTAACATAATTATGATGCCCCTTCATATGTTTTAATTAGATCTGATTATCATTCTTATACAGTTAAGGCATTTCTCCTAATGCAACAATTCAAGCAACTCCATTTAACAGTTACTGAGGAAAAAAAGTGCTGTCAGGCAGTATTTATATGAAGTCTATGCAGTGTTACCTCAAGTATTTTCAAGTTGTGAAACTCACCCATTAAATGCTTTGCCCAGCAGCAGAATAACTAGGTCATTAGTTTGGACATACTGAGGTACACTAAAACTGTCAGTAAATCTGCTGAAATACTCAAGTACTGAATACTCTGAAGTACTTCAAGCAGCTTTAGAATCAGGTATTACTCTGGAAGCATAAAGAATGAGATTATCAATATCTTAGTGTTTATCACCATGGAAAACCATGTGACATCACATTTTTAGGATTTTGGCCAGCTGTGGGTTTGGAAAAAGAGTGCTGTCTTTGGTCTTCCACAGTATTTTTTCAACACAACCTTAGCATTTGAGATTCAGTAACAGCCTTTTTGAGTTGTTTCTGGTCTGAAAACTTCTTTATGACAGTACCTGTTCAGTTGTACTTACACTCCTTTTGTAACAGAGGTTAGCAAAGGCTGTGGTCAAGCTGACTAGAAACAGTGAAAAATCAATAGTTCTAGCTAAAAATGTACTATGTTAAAAAAAACATAGGATAAAATTAATCATTTTTTAGTTATTCAAAGGGAAGAGAATTACTCAAGGTGTATATTTTTTTAATTAAAAGCTATCAGGAGAAAACCAGGCATTTTATAGTAGCTGCTACAGTATAGATTATTCTAATTCAGGCTGACAAAGCCTAAAAAACCATTTTTTGAAAAGCCATCCATTACATGTCAAGTTCACTATCAAGGAGTGGTACAATTATTAGATTTCATGTTTCATCATATCCATGCAACTCCGGTTTTACTCTTTTTAGTTAGGAATTTAAAAATTCATCTTACACAGACAGTTCTGAAAGTCGGATGTTTACCTTAGATATCTTAAACATATGCAAGGTAGAGATATCCTAAAGCTTTGCTAGATCTACCAGTAAAGAAATGAGTCTCAAACAAATGCTGACATGGGTCCACCAAGCAGTTGTACAGGCTTGATTGAACTGGAGGAGTAGAAAGCAACATGTGCTTTATGTACTCACAGTAAATCACATCTGAGGCTGCCAAGGGCCAAGCTTAAAAGCAATGGCCACCCATTTTTAAGAGATACAAAATCCATCCTACACATTCCTACAATAAAAACAAGTGGGATAAGATGTGTGTTGAGCAAATGCACTTGCATTAAGACAATTTGAAATGCAAGGGATACCCTGGTGTACACACCATAGGGGCTCATTTATTTACCAGTCCCATTAGAGACAGACTGGGAGAGGTGACTGTGTCCTACATCTTAAAAACACAAAATTGTTTATTGCAGATCTGTGAACAGAGCAATGAAGTCTGTCTGTCCACAGCAGCAAAGCTATTGCAAGTTGAAAGTTATCATAGCACTTCTGCCCATTTCTCAATTAATATACAATGAGAGTTAACATTCTAAGGGAAAGTGCTAGTTAAACTGCCATTTATTCTGTAGAGTGTTCTAGAAATAAGCCTTTTCCTTGGCTAAAGTCAGAACTAGCATGTTTAGAAATACAGATTTAGTGTACGTAGTTAAGGCTTGACATTTTTGTAGTGATAAAAACTAAATTCCCTAAACCTTGTCCTACCTAAACATCCCCTTGCAAACTTTGCCAGAAGAATTAAATGAAGCCTTGAAGTATGATCAGCTTTTAAAGATCTGTGAGAAAGAAATATGAGCTTGGAACAAAATCAAGATCTTTATGCCAGTGATTTTATGAAGACATGCCAGACTTGTCTTGGTATCTGCACGGTAGCAAGAGCAAACTGTTTAAAGTTGAAGTTGTGAAACCAGTTACTGCAAAGCTACAGCCTTACACCAGGTCTGAAGTTGATTAAATTTATGTGTTTACTTTTATTAAATAAGCAGACAGAACTACGCAAAGTAAAAGCTATTTCAGCCTTAGACAGACCAGCCAGGCTTGTGCATTGGCTACCTTAGCACGTTCAGACAAAAGTACTTCCTACTGCTAAAACCACCTACTGAAGGTTTTGAAAGGTGGAAGAGCCAAGGACCTACCTCCTTACTAGTTGATATTACCATTTTAAACATTGAAATTATTTATAGCATTTGACACACTGCAGCTTAGACAAGGACATACCTCATGGCTTTTCAGACCTCAGGCCACAAGAGAGTGCTGGAGACTGGTCAAACAGCCCAATAGCTGTAAGAAAGGAATTTCAGAAATGCTTCCTAGCATTTGTGTTCAGGTTTGGTTTAAAATGCAACCAGCAGGTTTTAAACACAAATACCGAAGTTCCTCAGCAGTTCTCTCAAATGTGGAAACTTGCATTACAATCTGATTCAAGTCTCATGGGGGAAGGAAGCCATACACATTTATGCTTCATGAGGGTGAATTTTAACTTTAAAATATATTGCAACTGACTAAGCGTGAGCCAGCCCTTCATGACTATTTTAAGGTTTAAGAATTTCAATTACATCATTACTGAAGGACTGATGCTATGACAATGCTAGATTTTGATGGGATATGTGTTTGAACTAAGTAGTTCTAAGCACATAGCATTTCACTTCTAATTTCTTGACCTCCTAGTTAAAAAGAAAGAAGGTATATAACTGAATCTTGAATTCATTTTGATCAAGAACACTCAAAGGATCAAGCAACAGATTACCCTGGATTACTGAAACTCCAAGACCAGTTCCACATAATAATATTCATATATGTCCCACATCATGAATAAGCTTACTGATATTTTAACTATAAAACCACAGGAAAGATAAATACTAAAATGCATATTAACTTGTTTTATTGAGGCACAACAAGGCATTGTGAATAGCCCATACTTGAGGCAATCAATAGTGTAGTAAGCTGGACATTAATACAGTTTAGGGTAAGTGCAAACAATATACATTCACAGCTTTATTAGCAAGGCTACATCACAACTGATAAAGTGCCAAATTAGTGCTGATTCAGTACCCCAACTCCATGATTTCACCTTGCACAACAGGACCATCATTTCCCCCCAATTATGGAACCACATATCCTCTATAAAGTCAATAGTAAGTGCAAAGCTAGTCCCACCCCCCTCCACCAAGGTGTTTGGAGCAGCTCTTTTGTAAACATCGCACTGGATTTTAGTCCTGATAAAGGAGGTATCCCGAAAAGGTGGAGTATTTCCAGCTACTTCCATAGATGGCTCCCCGATGCAGACGTAACCAGATCTGATCTCCCTGGAACAGCTGCAGGACTGCATGATTGCTAGCTGTTTCATGATCAGGAGCCCCATCATTTGCATATGCTGACACAAGGACCTCTTCATTCTTCATGAGATTCACGTACAGCGGAACATTTACAGCCAGTTTCAGCATGTGGAAGATGAAGACATAGGTACCATTCACTGGACAGTTGAACCTACCAAGCTGGATATCAAAAGTTTCTCCAAGGTTGTTCAGCAACAGGTCAAACACAATTGGCTGGTCTAGAGTTCCAGGGGCCAAGTTGGATGTTCGAGCGGCAGAGAAGGCGACTCTCATCTGCTGCGGGAGCGGGTAGACATGCACTGGGAGTATGGTGGCAGCTTGGCTTGTCACTGGCATATCAACGGGGGTGATGCTGCGGGAGTCTCCCTGCCCAGAGTCCCCACTGTTAAAGGTTTCATTGTCTCGTTCTGGACTGCTCACCTGAGAGGAGTCACTCCACCCTGCTGTTAAAAATCATTAGCAGTGATAAGCGTTATAACAGGATACCCTTAAGCCTGCAGGCATAATCTTAAGCAGCAAGGCTACAGGCTTTGCAACAGATTTGTCTTTCAGCCACAGGAAATTAAAGGACTCCAGTGAGAACAGAATCTTGTAAACAGAACTTTGTTTACATTTATTACACTTGCATTCAGCAAGATAGGACATAATTTAGCTAGGAACAATTACTTCTTATATTCCTACGCAGAAGAGGCAATAGCTTGCAATAATTTTAGCTTGACTTTGTCACATATCAGCATAAAAAGCATATGCTAACTTCTGAGGGGACATAAAATGTAATCTCTGAAAAAACTGACAGAGCCAAGTAGTCATTTAGTCACCTTTGAAATAGGAATTTTCACTTTAAGTTACTCAACACTGTTCTTCCAGAGTTGCATCTTTAGTACGTCTTACCAACTTATGGTGCTAGAATATTTTAAGCGTGACAGACTAGTTTCTTTTAAGCTTTCTGCACCACACTCCCCAAAATGAAGTGTTTAATCTTTTCAAATATCTAAGTTAAAAGGGTATAGATCTGAGGAATTTAAAGCAATTATGCTCAAGTTGCAAACCATTGTTATTTCCACTGTAAAGCAACACCTTAAGAGAAGCAATAAAACTGAGTGAAGTTGCTATGAGGTCTTAATGCTAATGAATACTTCTGTCAACTGTTAATTCACCAGTCTCATATTTAGTTTTATTCTGAAGTATATTCTATGATTCCTCCCCCGAACAGGGGAGGACCTGCTTTATTCTAAAACAGCTTCAACGATATGCTGTTCCCTTTATTCTCTGAAATAGTGATTTACAGCTCCTTTTCATCTCTGTTCTCACCTGTAGCACTGGAAGTCCAGCTTTTTCCAGCACATACAGTAGGATTAAATAATCTCATTTACAGCTTCTCAAAATAAATGCTATTAATGCTAGGATTCAAACAACTAGTCTTATTTGTCTAGGTTTTATACTCCACCATGGAAGTACAGAATAAGCCTAAAATACCAAACACTATTCTTCATAGAAGAAGTTACCCTATAAAGTCCCTGGGATCTGATACCTTACCCAGAATCAGGGGAGAATACATTAATTAGGGGGAAAAGCCAAATGCTTCTTCCCTGAATGCAGGGAGCCACCTTGAGTGTTTTCCTAGTCAGTTTATTTGTGAAGTTCAGTAAGGTACCACTGTGTCAGAACTTTGACACATGAAGACTCCAAACTGAGAATAGTGAAATTACATCTGCTGCAGCACCCAAGCTTCCACCTTGCACAGTTAACTCACACCAAGCTCCACCTCTTTGGTCAGTGACAGGGAGCTGTTTTTCACACTGTTCCCAATAACACCCCACTGCTACACTCAAGCACATGTATGTACCACTGGGAACCTGATGTTAGCCTTACCTCTTGAATTTGCTCTAGGACCACTAGTTATCCCACCTCGTTTATAGCACTGCTGGTAATTAACATCCTAAAAGAAAAGTATTAGGAAGATGGCTATAAGCAAACCTGAAGACAAGTGAGGCAAATACACTATTTTTTTGAATAACTAATTTAATCTCTACAATAGATGGTGATGGAGTTAAAAAATAAGATGTATATAAACAGCCTTACTTAGGGACATTTATTTTATTTACTTTTGTATGAAATTAGAGCTATTTTGATGCTTGTTCTACTAAGTTCACTTCTGAACTATGCATGCAATTGAGTTCACTGAGCAGTACCCTTAAGTCTCAAATCTGTTAGAAGTCCATAAGCCTGTACAGAAGACCCTCAGAGACCTTCCTCCCACCAGGAACCTTTTCTTTCTCACCTTTTTTTAGAGGGGTTTGGTTCTTTTTTGCCTAACCACATTCTCAGCCTGTCCATTTAGGAGTTCATTATTTTACATTTCAGAGGCATTTTAGTGTACCAACTTGAAAAAGAATAAACCAGACTCATACGACATCTTATTTACCATCTGTTTGCATTTCAAAGATTTCTTTCAGATGAAAACCAACCTGTCACAGATGTTATGTCTGAACTGACTGACTTCAGCTGCTGTCTACCATTCCAAAACCAGGTTTTTTCTAGGAACCAAAACTAACCTCTCCTGTAAATAATGTTCAACTGGTAAGATTATGAAAAACCACCATATTAGAAGACTTAGCCCCTGTACAGTGGAAGGCTGCTGGAAACAAAGTCAACACTTACCCTCTGAGAATATGGCATTCCAGCATAATCTCGACCAGGGAACTGTAGCTGGCCATAGTTGCCATTAGTCATTGAAGGTGAACCTCTGTAAGCATCAAAACCTGTTCAAATAAAGTTGATTATATTCAATATCATTCATTGTTTGGTTTACAGTACAAGTCCAGAATACAACTAGAGCTTTTTTTGGCAATTATCCACATTAAGTCATACATGAATGCAGCTATTCTTAAATTCAGAATTTGGAACAGTGTCTTACTTCTCCTATAACAAATACATTTCATTAGCTACTCCTAACTATCTGTCATGCATATATCAAAATTTCATGTTGAAAAATATTAACATCAGACCCTAACAATTGCCTGTGATACTAATGGGATTTCACAGAACAGCTGGAAGGCTTGCTACATCCAGAAACAGGATTGAACATAGAGTTAAGCAATACTTCCATTTGCTATTACGTACACTTAGCTATTACTGTTACACATTTAGGTGCTACTATAATAGTTTGCCTTTTTAGCTAGTAACCTACTAATTTAAGCTATTAACTTAAGCTGTTATTTAATTACCAAAGAGGAGCTGCAAGCAATTTCATATCAGACACTATCAAACACTTAACTGCTATTAACAACTACAGAAGTCATTATCTGGTACATGCCCCTACCAAACACTGAGCAGGCTCAGACCATTAACTGAAGCCACTGAATGAACTAAAGTGCCCTTTATACTTGAAAGTGGAATAGACCACAGCTACCAACAACCTTAATTTAGTATCTGCTTCAAGTCAGATGAAACTTTCTATAGTATTTCAGCCAGCAGCAAAAGAGCAACTGCTTTGCAGAGACCAAGTAATCCTCCTGTTGAAACACTTCAGTTTGTTATTAATCTAGGAGAGCTCTTCCCTACTAGGAGCCTCTCCCCCACCCTCGTTTCTGCTGGTAATGTTAAAGCCAGCAGTGCTGAGCAAAGAGTATCTTGTTTTGGGCAAATACTGCAAGTGATATTTGACGAGAAAAATGCTGCCTGAGCTGTCAGCAAGACAGATGCCAGAGAATAAAGTGGGTGACAAGTTCAGAACATTAAATGAAATAGCAAACAGAAAAGTTCATACAATTAAGTAATCCGATAACCTTTCACTATCAGTGAACACTTCTATCTTCATAATTAGGAAGGCTATGAAATTGCTCTGCCATTTGACCTGACACCAAGTACAGGGACCACAAGTCAGAATAAACTTCCTTAAATTCTGCAGAGGACCTCATTCTCTGAACATTGCTCTTAAAGTCCTGTTTTCAGAAGTTTCACATAGAATCTGAATTTAATACTGTGTTGTGTTAAATCACATTGTGGTGTTAGTACATCAGATTAAGGTAGTAGTAAATACTGACATACCTTTGTAGCCACCAGGGGAGCGATATGAATTAGCCAGTGACCTTCCACCTCTAGCAGATCCTCTGACAGACCCACGACTGTTAAGGTAAGGCTGAGGGGGTCTAGGAATAACATTAGCCTGTGCTGGATAAAAGGCAAGGCTACCATTGCTAACAGGAACAGCTCCATCAGGTTGATAGCTCACTGCTTAAAACAGAAGGCACAGATGAATTCAAAGCTTTTTGTAATCGCAATTAGTTATCACACCTAGAAGCAAGGGCAGCACAAGGATATTCAGAGACTGATTAAGCTGCTCTGAATATTCTGTTCTACTGCCCCTTCATTATTTGAAGTAAGTGGGAATCCTTCCCTTAGTTTTGTAGAATAGCATGCTTTTTAAAAAGCCTAGTGCAGATGGCTCAGGCTGTCAGTGTAAGCTTCTAATGCATTCAACAAGAATCAGTTGCATAGGTGAGAACAAGCTTGCTAGCAGCATGAAAAAACCCAATCTAGCATAAAATCAAGTAACATTTGATTAAGGATTCTCACTTGGAACCAACACTGTTCTACTAGCAAGACCTCAGTGGTTTATCTGATAAACTATTTCCCATCGTTTTGAAGGATGCCAATACTGAGATGACAAACCCAATCTTCTCTAGACAGCAATAAGAACTATGGAAAGCAGGTACTTGGGTTCAGTGTCTTCAGAGATTCCTACCACATTATTAGGCAGTTCAGCCCCAAGCAACACATTCAAGAATGTATTTAAAGCTAACCACTGAGTGAAAAGCATTCATGATTGCGAAGTCTGTATTTCCCCAGGACCATGCTTTATATCAATCCAAGAAGCTTAAAACTGATCCAGAGCAACAATATAAACCCCTTTGTGCAGAGCCACTGCACAAGGCTAATCAAAAAATGAACAGGAGGGTGATCACTTGTAGTCTCAGTTATGAGAAGGAGCAATGAAGTCAAACATGCTTTCTTGACTGCTGTACTTATACTGTTCTTTGACTTCTTACTCTTCACGTGTCTGATTGACTTCACAGTCTGTTTCTAGTCAATCCTGTAAAAATACATCTGGCAGAACAGTAGATTTAGATGACCTTGAGTCATTTGATTAGATACCCTATAAATACAGATGACTTGTTGTTACTTTCTTTCATGCCAAAACCTCTTTCAGACATTTAGGGGCTAATTTCATGTCAAATTTAGTGTCAGCTGTATAAATCTACTTGGTGTACTCTCTAAATGTCAAGCAGGTCAGGTTTGTGTTGAATACAACAGCTCAATACTTCTGGTAATACAACTTACCAGAAGTTCAGTATTGCTCAGGTCAGACTGAAAACTTATCCCAACTTTCTTGCTTAGCATTCAGCAACTCCCAGCACTATTACCAGAGACCAAATTAATGGTTCCAAATCAGAATATTTCATCATTGCTTCAATTCCAGACAAACAATTGTTTGACTGACAAGTATCACTACATGCTTGAATTTCTTACCCACTGGGAAATTCAGGCATGTAGGTGACAGTCTATTCATCTTGTAGAGAAACAAGTTTGAACCAGCCTTTCATCCTGCTAGCAGTTTTGAATTTAAGTTTATATACCATTGACTACATTCATAAACCTAATGCTAAACATTTATGTGGCACCTGTGAAAAATTTCACTGAGTTACAAGAACTCACAGCACATAATAATGAGTTAAAATACTATTATAAACTTAAGATAAAGACTACTTGAAATACAGATTCAAGTGCGATTCTCACCTGAAGAGAGAGTTTCTTGTGAAAGAGAGGTTTGTTCAGCAACATGAGAAGACTGCAACTGGCATTGAGGAGGAGTCTGTGTACTTGCTGTAGAGAAACTCTGGTTATATCCTGCTGAATACGAAGAATCCTCTTTAATTTCCTGGTCCTTACGTGGAGGCAGTGGTGCATTCACTTTAAATACCTACAACATATTTGAAGATAAGTGCTTAACACTATCAGCTAAAGTCTCTGCCTAGTGCCACCACCCTGCTATGCTGTGCTTTAAACACATATGCTTTTCAGCATATGTTTCTAGAACACCAACTGTTTCTTGGAAATAATTAAAAATCTTGTACATTAACCCATCTTTTTCCCTATCAGTAAACTTACAGAATACACTCCTGTTTACATAACTACTACCCAAGAAACACCTTGATTGACCATAGTTACAGAACTCAATCAACAGAACAACTGCCATATAATAAGCTATTTTCCTTCTATGGGAAATCCACTGTTAAATTCACTGACTACCTGTCCTATGGCTCAACCTGAAGCTGGGACAGCCTACATTGAGAGGAAATACTCTTATTTAGGAAGAATCCAGGTCTTTTTACATGTCTTAGAACCTGATATAATACTACTACCCACTCAAACACCATATTAGACAGCCTTTGCTCCTTCAGTAAATTAGGCCTCAACTCTCCTCCTCATTTGAGGAGTCCCCTAAGATTAAACACAATCTAAGTAACAGTCTTGTAATTCCAGAGTTNGCCATTTTCAGAAGCTTTTATAATTAAAGCAGGATATAAACACATGTCTAGGGTCAAGAAACTAAGTCCTGCCTCTAAGAGGAAGTCAGCACAGAAACTCCTCTTGATACTGAAGTACTGAGCATAGATTTTGAACCTCTAAAACAAAACAGGCTCTGTTGTTTTTTCATTTTTGATCATTTCATCTGGTAAAAGAAAAGTGATCCAAAGCAATCTTCTTTCTAAAAGAGATTTGAGGATGCTGTGCAGTGAGGCTGTCAACAACCACATTCGGAAGTATTTGTAGCAACTCTTCCTACAGTGCAAGTTACAGATGGAATTGGAATAAAGGACTAGGGCTACAGGCCAGGTCTGCCTTTTAGCTTCCTATTGCTGCTATTGTGCTTATTGATGTTCAGACATCTGAGGACATATAATCAGATACTTGCCTTACTGTCACTGTGATACCACTATTTGGCAAGGAACTGTCTAACTCCCAACACTCTACTCAAATCCAATGGCTGTGTTTTCCTAGCAGCAATGAGAATCTAACCAATGCAGGGAAGAAGAAACCCCTGCACTGCAAAGTTAAAGACTGCTACCACTACAAGAGGAATGAACATTCTAGCAATTTAGTGACAGATGTTTGCTAGGTTTACCCAAAAATGCCAAGGGAATCTTGAACATGTAACA
>WEIV01026871.1:41930-85905 GCA_013390005.1 Calyptomena viridis
AAGATCAAACCTCCCAAACTTAATCATGTTTCAGATTAGAAACAATGCTGAGTTGTTCAGACAAAGTATTAACCAGCATTAGGTCTCATCTGTGCAGACGGCAAAATCAAGTGTTGGTTTAGAATACCAATATTTATGGAATCAGAAGTCAAAAGGAACAAGTCCAGACCTTTACATCTCAGCAACTAATATATTTACTTTACCTGTATTTGATAGCTCACCTGGGCAATTTCAATCTTTTTAGGTATCAGTGGTTCAGAAATACGTGAACTTGTCTGATACAGTGGCTGGGAAGTGTATTTCTCAGTCCCTTGAGAAAGAGATGTTGTTGCCTAGAAGAAGCCATACATGCACTTGCTATTACAAGTAGTACAACAGTTCTGGTAGAGCCATAGAACACCAGTGCATAATTTGAAAAAAAGATTTTGAAAGACCAGGAAAACATTAAGTCCAAAGCACTAAATAGTCATCTTCACCCAAAGCTTCAAATAATTAGCTTTAGAGATTCTGACTTAGATTACCCTTCTTACACAACTCATTGTTCAACTAGCCCTGCAAACTCAGATAATTTTAAGAACTGCAGATTGCTTCAAGCTAGTTACTTACAGTGAAGTCTGCAACATACCTGTCTCATTGAATTANGACATTAGGTATTTTTCCCACTAGTAAAGAAACACTGAATGTTTTCTGATCCATTTACCAAAAGATGATTCTCAGGCTGATATTNTGTCTTATGTTAAGCTTCTGGTAAGCTCTACTGAACAAAGCTTCAGAGCCAAGCTTTGGTTTGCTTTTGCAAAGCCTGCATGTTCTATAGTTAGCTCACACTTGTAATGCTACATTTAGGAGTTGCTTAATACTTAAATACAGAGCCTAGGGCTAATCACTACCAATCCTGTGCTAACATCACAGGTCCCTCAGACACTGGTATGCACTTGCACACCAGGAGAGAGCACTGTCATCATGGAGTGTGTTCCCTGGTTGTGCTGAGACCAAATAGAACTTACCCCTTGCTTCCCATGAGAAGCAGAACTGGAAAGAGACAGACACTAGACTTCAGGCCAAAGAGACTAGACACATATGCAGAGCACAAGCAACCCAAACTGCAAACAGTAAGTTTGCAAGAAACCTCAGAACATTCTACTAGATCACACATTCTACTTTAGTCTTCTAAATGCATATTAAGTAGCAAAATTATTGAATCCCTGTCAGCACAAGTCTTATGACACTATAAAGTGAGAGCAGGTGTCAAAGATCAGGACAAAACTGCTGATTCATATGGCAGCAAGACTAATATCTTTGTCAAAACCACTATATTCAACTATATAGCATATAATAAAAGAGTTAAGTGCTGCATGCACAGTATGCTGATAACATGTACATCAGCAAAAATAGTTTAAAAAGCACAAGCCTTTTCCTATTACAATCTACATACACTGACTTGGAGTCCAACAGCAAAGAGCCAGCTGTGCTTCTGAGCACAGCAACACATTTCACAAGAGATCTTTAAGGCAGTGATCTGCATAAATTGGAACACTTCAGTTCTAAGCAATATTTGAGTGTTATTTGAAGATTTAACTGCACATAAATACAACTACGAAAGCAAAGTTTGAGGTCATGGCTGAACATCAGGGAGTCAGATTCCCAGTATTTCTTCAGTTAGTTCTTGAGAAAAATCTGTCTTCAGTTTACACACAGATGTGCTATTTTGTGACAATATCCATCCCAATTTATGCTACTTCTGTCATCATTAGAGGGAATATTCTACACTGTAACCAAAGCAAACATTTATGCTGCTCACATGTTCCCACAAGAATATGCAACACTTTCTAGTGTGCATTTTTTATCCCACACCCTTTATATTTCAAGGAGCAGACCATTCACTTGGCTTCATGCAGCATTAGGAAGACAATTCTAACTATCTTTAAGCATCCCAGACTGTAGGTTATACTATTGCTGCTACTTGCATTCTGTTTCTGTAGGTCACCCAAGTACAGTTATTCGGGGGGGCCCAGCACAGCTTTGTTAGGGCTGGCTGTTGCACAGGTATCTGGATGCCACTGAAACCCAGTGTATTACCTGTGGTGTCACCAAGTCTTCAGTTTCAGAGCCAGAAAGAGTGTGATCAGCAGATGCCAGGGAAGTATTTGAACTGTGCAGTGCCACGGATGAAGCAGCAGCCTTGCAAGGAGAGAAGACAGAGATAAGGTTTTTGAAAAAATTAAATGTCTGATTTCAATAAAATTCACACTCGGGGCATTTCCAGTAAGGCAGAAACTGAGTGCTTTGTCTAGTTAGTCAATTTTTTAGGAATTCTTGTTAGTAAACAGGAAGCCTATTTAAAAGCTAAAGCAGCAAGACATGCAAGCACAGTGAGTGAACTTAAGGTTCATTTAACCACAGCTGCCAAAGCTTGAGACACTATCTTTGGCACAAGTGAGGACAAATATGAAAACATGCACTATATCTATTCCTATATCTAGGAAGGAAACAATGTTCTCCTGCACACAACTATTAGCTATGGCCTGAACCCATGGGTTAAATATTCAAACTATTTCAGCATGTCTTTGACATTCTTTACAACTTCAAGAAATTTCAAGTATTTATTTATTTATTCAAGTATTTATTTTTCAAGCAGAAGAGCAGGCAACCTTGTCAGCATTTAAGTGATCTTAGACTTGCAAGCTACTATATTACATGAAATTTGGTACAAAGCAATTGACAAGAGAAATCAATTAAAGTGCAAGTCTATGCTAGTAAATAACCTCTATCTGCCTCTTTGGGCCAGACCTAACTTCAACTTACTTGAAGGGGCTGTTGAAGAAAATCACTCTGACTTGGCAGTTTCTGTTCTTTTGAAGCTGTAAAAATGGGACATATTAAGTAATGTTTACTCAGTCTGCAGTTCTATTTTTTAAAAACATTTGGTGTATGAAGATGCACACTATTTTTAGCATGTGCACTGCAAATATTTAGACCTAGCATCAGTAAACTACACCAAATTGAGAACTCCAGGTTTTGGTAAAAAAAGAACAGGAATTCAGTGATAAAAATAGTTTTACCACAAACAAGATACCTACTTCACAGATTTAAAAAAAAACAAAAACAAAACAGAACTGGGTCATTGAGTTTTACAGCCCAAGAACCACCCAAACAGTTTCTTATCATGGCCTATTCTTCATGGTTAGACAACCTGTCTTCACCTGGCCTACTGATCTACAGGCCAAGCAAACCCTGTTAGTGCTTGCAAAATTTTACATACCATTTACACTTACAGTATCACCTACCTACAGGACTACTTGCTGGAGTAACTGAAGGAGGTTGGGATGAACCAATGGCACTTGGTGAAGCTTTATCAAAATCCAGAATAGATTCCTTTCAAAAAAAGATCACCAATTGGTGGGGAAAAAAAATTAAACTCTAGGTACAAATGAAACAGTCTCACTTGACAAGCTGCTGTTAGCTAATTAGAGCTAAATTCATTCATTCAGTGCAAACACACATTGTCAGCACTGTTTTCCCTAACCCTTTGTAGGGTTATTGGAGCTTTGTGCCACAACAGAAGAGAAAAACATACTTGTATGAAGTTGTAAGTCCCTTGTATCTGAGTCATCAGATCCTGAAGTTTTTCCCTTCTCAGTACTGGATCTTTTGGAAGAGTTGAAGTAGAACAAAACTCCGCAGCTGGCTGATGTACAGTTTTAGGCACCTAATAAGGAGAAATTATGTTAAATCTAATACGGGCAGCAAGACAAGCTGCCTTATCCAATATACTTCCAGAGCAACCTACAGGTGTCAGACACTGTGGGCCAAGGAATTCTGTGCTGTTATTGATATTTCTCAAATCAAGCTTTCACTTTATTAAAAAAAATCAGCTTCCTATTGCTACAACTAGTTAAGCCACAGAATTCATACAATTACTTGGGTTGGAAGAGATCTTAAAGATGATCTAGTTCCAACCCCCCTGCCACAGGCAGGGACACCATTCACAAAATTAATTCACTTCATTCAGTTTCTTACAGTGGAATGTAAAGACGACAGTAAGTTGCTTGCATTTAACGCAAAATTAGGCACTTCCATCTAAGGAAACTCATATTTAAGTTGAGGGCCAGAACAAACTTCAAAATCAAAGCTGCATCACTCAGTTTAGAATATACTTCCTTCCAGTAAAGCCCATGCCAATAAGTACAGATCTTTTACTAGGATGGCATTGTCAGACATTCTGAAGAAAATGTATTTAAGAAATACACTGCAAGCAGGTAACTCAGTGCAAACACTTTGGTCTAACCCTAACAAGCCAGATACTCTCAATGCACCAGCTCCTGCAGAAAGTATTAAATTTTTCCAAGCCTGACACCTGTGACACCTGCACATACACCTGTGCTCCCACATGAGAGCTTAACTTCGTAGTTAAATATGAACTACTGTTCATATTGAACATACTGTTGGATAGAGTCAGTGATGATGGTCTCTTAACAGTTCATCCCAACTGGCTCTCACTTCACCTTCAAAGAGGGAAATATTTTGTATGAGAAGAGATAAGTGTAAGGTAACAGAAGAATCATAGTAGTAATTTTCCTAAGTAGCAGAAGCCCCAGTATTTATAGAGTGACAATATTAGATTGTCTAGATGGTCTAATGTCTTTTGAAAGCTTGGGGAAGAGGTAGGCTTGCTATAATTGTTTTAAACCCATATTCTTTGTGGTTTTCTAAAGTTTTGCTGCTTTTATGTTTGTCTATGCAGCCAGAGGAAGGCAAGGCTGAAGACATTTAGTTGCACTATTTCAACTGGCCCAAACATTGCAATACACAGGAATATGTGAAAGCCTTTGCTTTCCTACTGTACAAACTTCTCTTTCTAATAGGAGATTACTACTTCAATATATACTATAGCAGTGCATTGAGTACATGCATGAAGTCATTAGAAGACTACATGGCAGAAGGGTATGTGTGCCATACCTGTCACACTTAGTTTAAAATAAATTCATTAAGTGCTCTTTGATCAATTTTAGGACAAGCCCGAAAACTCTCATGCATTTCCTCTTCAACAGGTATCTGAAATTAAACACTAGCGTTTGCAGAAATTCCAATAGCATGCACAGAGCAGAAGCTTGCAGCACATGATTAACTCCAGAGGACTCCACTTCTAGTATCTGTGACCTATATGATAGCTACTTGTTGAGCTGTGAGAAGTTTTACTTTATTCTAGAGCTAAAGCATGCATCTTTGTACAACTCATCAGAAATTCTGATGCACAAGCAAGGACTACCTTGAAATACACAAGCTTATACTGCTGTATAGTTCCCAATACCTAACAGTAACTAAAGCTATTAAGGATCTAAGTGCAGGACAAAAGATGAATAAAGTTAATCTCAGCAAATTACTAGGAATCTGAATCTTTCAGGCCATCACCTTATTAGCCCTCACAAGCAGACAATTTTACAGCACTCGCTGTCATGGTAAATCCATTATGGGTTAAACTGATTAATGCTTCTGTCACCCTCTTCCTCCTCACTTCTGTTTATACTAAAGACAAAAGTACACTACCAAAGTGGTTCTGTATGTTTCAAAAAGGGTAACATAAGCCTTTCACCTTGAAGTGACCTAGCTAGGTCAAGTCTGGCAGTGTCTGAAGTTCTTAAAATAGTCCACTAGCTACATAAGTGAGACTTGCACATTAAACACAAAAAAATTGAAATAGCCTCAAGAGCATGGAAGCAGAAGAGACTGCAGTGTGTTACTTTTGCTTCCCATGATGATAAAATTTCTGTGTGCTTTTACAATCTGTTAAAGTTTTTATCTCCTTCCCCAGCTCATACTCTGTATTATGTTGGTAGCATCCCTTACTTCAAGAAGCACAAGCATACAGGGTTACATACATGATATTAGGGCTTTAAGCCAGGACTGAAACATTGAGACTTTGTTGCATAGAAGTTATTTTCTAGTTCCTACATATTAAAACACACTAGCCAGAAGTATCTGTAGTGAAGTTACCTCATTGATTTGCTGCTTTGCTGGTAGGTAGGTGTTCAAAACCAGGATATTTAGTGCAACACAAGATCATACATGAAGAAGTAGCAGGAACTTAAACTACTTCAGGTTATGCCTTTTATAAAAAGAGATGCTTTGAAGAAGATCAGGTACTTGACATTCTTAAGATGGCTTTAAACCAAGTCTTCTTTCTAGCCTATGAGATGTTGTTTCTGGAAGTCATTACAAGCTGGTAGCAAATTCTTATTAACCTATTGTTCCTGTCCACATCAAGCCTGTAAATGCTAAGATCACTTAACATGAACCTGAACATTGCTTGAACCACTAGAACACCACACCACTGGCAATTCCTCATAACAATGTTTCTGAAACACAACTTCAATACTACTTGTACATTCAGCAAAACCTGTCTTGACATACATCCAGAGATTTGACTAGAAGTGGAGCTGAAATACCTAAGTTTGCTTTGGACTTGTTACACCATTGCAAATACACCAATGTAAAGGCACACTGACCACAGACTGAAGGTCTACTTATTTATTACAGTAACATACATTTCAACCACCTCATATACCTGTAAAACTCCATTCTGTAATACAGGGCCTCAGTTCCTCTAGGTTTGTTAGCTGTGGACTACTAAATGAGGTGGAATGGTGATAGCTAAGCTGTAATCACAGCTGTGCCACGTAGATACACAATTATCATTTGCTTTCTACTCAGAGCAGCATTCACAGCAGGTATGAATTAAATGGCATCAGATGACAGAACAGGCCAAACTGTTTTGCTTTCCCATATATCAAGCCACAAAACCAGCTCTAATCAAGTTTGCTGGTCCATAGGTTGTACGAACATTTAAATACAACAGCAGTTAAAACAGGCCTGCACATCAGCTCACTCTGCTGTCTTAGACTCAGCTTCTTAGGCATTGCACCTTATGGTACATTAAATAAACATATTTTACAATCTCAAAACAGTTTTTTAAAAAAAGACCTCAGAGCTCTAGGAGTTATTTCAGAGTCTAAAGAAAGGTTAGGTTCAGCTCAGAGGACAGCAGCACTGACACTTATCTGCCTTTTATCTGCCTACATCATGCCTAGGCATGGCCTTTTATCTGCCACACCTACACCTTTGCACAAGGTCATTTATATAGAGTCTCTCTGGGAGTTAAACAGATCCAGCTATACTACTGCATTGCCTTTTATATAAGCAAAGGCAAGAGGAACTTATCTGAAAAGCTTAGTATTTTAGTTGTTCTTTATATGCACCTCAAGTCAAAAGATGTCTTCACAACCAGTTTTTAAAAAATGAAGGTTAGTCATGTTTACAGTACACTTTACTCATTCAATATACTTTTGATACTAGGATTTTTCAATAGCTACTAGGTAAAAATAAAGCCAGCAGGTGTTTCCCTATGGACTATGTAAATTGAAGTCTGAATGCTTTAAAATATGCTTTGTTTACTTAATGCAGTAATCCAGCTTAATCAACCTCACATTCCAACAACTAGTTTAACTTGGCCAATGTGCACACCCACACACTACTAGGAAGATTCCTAGGCAGTTTGCAAGTTTCTCCAACTGATTAGAGACCCTCCTTTTTACTTAATGGAGCAAAGTTTTGTTGACCACTTAAGCCATCCACCTACCCATCCCACATAAAAATAACAGCCCTGTCTCATTAGGAAGCACCTTGCATTTAAGATTTAAGGTAGTCTGATGCCATAAATTCCATGACACATTCAGGTGCTTGAGACTATTCCAATACTTAGTTTCTAGCATCATTAACAGTTTCAGATACAGTAATACTATGCATAGTTGGGTGCACAACACCTATTTGTGCTCAGAGACATTTAGTGAGACAACCAGGTTTTCCACCTGTACCACCACCAGTGAATACAAGATTCTACTCGGCTTGAGTGTAAAGATGAGTCAAGCTGAAACACCTTAATCCCATTTTGTTACCCAGTGCTGTATGTTACATACTCTTTTAATCTCATGTTCAACCTTCGGTTTGCGGTCTCGCTTCTAGGCACAAGAACATCCATTTTTCAGTTATGCCAGGTTTACCAACAAGATATAAACTTAATCATTTGCTATGAGTAATATAGGATGTAGTGATTCCTGCTTTCTTGCAGAAAGCTAGTGCTGACAACACTGTGTACAGAGAACTGCTCAGTTCCCATATTAGCTTCCTGAAGTCTAACTTTAAATTAACACTACTCTTAACAACATGAGACAGCAGATAAAGCAGAGTTCAGTTATCGGAATTGCTGCTACCCAAGCACAGGTGAGAAGGTAATGTGACCAGAGGGTAGCAGCCTGCTCAGCTGTAAGCTCTGCAATGGCTTTATTTTACATTTCTAAAGCTATGCTATTGTTAGACTCTCCAGGCCAGCAGTATGGTTTATGCATTCATCTGGAAATACATATTTAAGCCCCTGTACAGTTGATATTGCTTGATCTAGACATTAGATCTCTCTTGAATCAGCAGCTATTTTAACCAAAAGCCTAAAAATGACTCAAGTGCTATTTGCATGCAGCCACAAAGTATTTGATCCCTGGGTGAGTCATACCTGCTTTGTACTGCTAACAGTGGACAGAGCCAATAGCTACAGATGAACCAAGTTAATTCTTCTGTCTTATGTGAAGCAGTTATTCAAGGCTCAAACACTGTGCTGATGTAGAAAAGCAAAGCAGACCATCTTGCTATTCAAATATAAACTACTGGAATTACTCCCCCCCAAGAAAGAATGAAATGAGAGTCTAAACATAAGCCTACAAAATACCTTAGAAAGTCTGTTTTATTCCAATACACTAGTGTCAAAAGCTTATGACAGGTAATACTACGTATGCCAACTCACTTCTTTGGGTTCCATATCAAACTTCTTTGGCCCCATCTGCTCCTTTGGCCCAACACTTGCAGCTCCCCAGGACTTCGGAGTGTTCTGTAACTGTGGTGATGACACTTGCTGCTGCCTGTCAGCTTTTTCCCAAGCCTCTCGAGTCTCCTGCTTCTTTTTTTCTGGCTCCTCCCTAACGTGTGCAGCCCAAGCCTTCACAGGCTCCTGCTTCTTTTGCTCTGGCTCTTCCCTAACAGGCATTTCCCACGTTTTCACAGGCTCTGGCTTCTTTTGTTCTGGTTGCTCCCTAGTTTGGGTTACCCAAGGTTTTGGAGACTGCTGCTTTTCTTCCGGTTCTTCCTTAACTTTGGTTACCCAAGGTTTTGGGGACTCCTGTTTTTTCTGTTCCTGCTCTTCCCTAGATTTTGTTACCCATGGCTTAAGTGATTCCTGTTTCTTCTGGTCCTGCTCTTCCCTAACTTTTGCTACCCAGGGTTTGGGAGACTCCTGCTCCTCACGGACACGTGCTACCCAGGCCCTTGGAGCTTCTTTCTTCTTCTGTTGTTCGTCCTCAACACGAGTCTCCCAGGACTTTGTAGACTCACGCTTCTGTTCCTCTTCTTTAACACGAGCTTCCCAAGGTTTTGGAGAACCTGGTCTTTTTAGTTCTTGCTGTTTAACACGAGCTTCCCAAGGCTTTAAGGTCTCTTGTTTCTGCTTCTGTTCCTGCTCTTCAATATCAACAAGTATTTCCCAGGACTTTGGAGGTTCCTGCTTTCTAGCACACTCAGCTTCCCAAGATTTGGGCTCTTCTGTCTTCTTCTTGACAGAGTATTCTGCTTCAGGCAAATAACGCCTGTTGAGAAACTATATAGACCAGAGAAACTTAATGGCTCCTAAGAACACATTTTGCTACTACAGTTCAGGTCAGTTAAATTAGGTCACCCAGCTACTGAAAACTGCTGACTAAAAGCAGAGCCTAGACAGTCTAAGCACTAGTCATAGAAACTATGTGGACAGCCATGGCTTCATCCTACAACACTGCAGACTAGCTTTTCTTGGCAGAGAAACAGGAAACAGTCCTGAACAGCACAAGTAAAACCCACTAGAGCTGAGTGAATCTACTGCCCTTATCCTAAACGCTACCTGATGTTGCCAGGCAGTGACAATATCAAGTTCAAATGATTTTTACAAGAGGCAACTCTCCTATGCATCTAAAATTATGTGGTACTGTATTAGCAGACATTCTGCTAAGCTCAGCAGTGCTATCTCCCCTGAAATACTAGGCCCAGTAACCAAGTATCACCTTTGTTCTTAATGGAGTTTTAGTACTAAAAAGTAATGAGATTATCAGATTTAGTACCACTGGACTTCAACTGCAGGATGTGTTTAGTGTCAATAAGTCAGAGTTCAATGATGATGTTCTGAGTTTTTCAGAGTTATCCCTTTGCCATGAACAGGAAGGAAATATATGAAGTGAATAATGTACAAGGCTCACTGGCTGAGATTTCTAAGACATCAAGAGTCAGGTAACTGTTACCAGTAAGTTACAAAAACTCCTTCTAGAGTACACCCTCTAGTGGGATACCTTGGAAACAAGGATTCAGATTTCAAGAACCAGTATTTCCACTTAAAGGACACCCCTCCCCACCTTTTGAACCAAGTCTAGTAGTTTTTATGCTACTGACAGTCAAAACTTCAGCACAGGAGTCTGAAGAGCTGCTGAAACAGGTCTACACACCCCTGTGCACATGTCTGTCTTGGAATCCCTACTTTTCTGACAAATCAGAGCAAAACCTACATCATTCTCAACCCCACCAATATCAAGCCCACTGCAATAAGCTTCACTTTTAGAGACAGCTTTAGTAGATGTGTATTTTCTATTCCACAGCACACAAAGGACCAGTGTGTTTCCACTCTAAAAGCTGATGCTTTGTTTTATTCAGGAAAGTGCCAGAGCATTAAAGTACTATACTGCTTCATGTAATCCTGCCCCATTTATCCTAAAATACCTCAGATGCCATAAATTTGGGTTAGAAATAGAAACTCAAAGCTTTTAATGCTTCCTACACAAAGCAACACGTAGGTTGCTGTTCAGACTACATTTTTAAGTTTAAAAGAGGGCTGCAGAAGTGCAATTATGTGTCTCCTATATAACAATACTAAAGGAAAGCAATTAGTAGTGTAGTATCTTACCTCCTGTGGCTGTATTTCAGACTTCATAAGCTCCATAATGGATTCTAGAGAAAGGATGTTAATTTGTTTCAACCAATCAAATGCAAAGGCAGACCAAACAGTAACAACTCTTTAATTCTATTTAAATAGCAGTTCCAGTTGCTAAACCAGCTATTCTGAAAGCTCAGCTTGCCGTTCAACATGCTATTTTTAGACAAGCTTTTATTTTCTGATTAGGTTTTACATTTACAGAAGTTTAGAGTTAAGCAAGAAACAGTTTGTAGTATTCATGATTGGTTATTGTAATATGTAACATTCCCTACCCCACAGACAGTTCCCACATCTTGAATATGGAGATCTGCTCAGAAGGCAAAAACATTCTATAACTGAGTTAATTTTTTCTACATTATTAGCCAGTATAGGGCTGCAAGACTTGCAGGTTCCATTTCAGTTACTACATTGCAAGTAATCTACAGCATCAAGCTATGCCAAGTCAATGCACAGTTCAAGCCTTTCCCAACAGTGATACAAAAAATTGAACCCTGTAATATTCCACCTGGTTCTTTGACAGACTCTCCTTTTGACATCTGTCTTTGCTCGGATTTTCTATTTACTTCTTCCAATTCTTTTACTGGCACAGTGGTGCGAGGAGTCGGAATACTTTCAAAGTAGCCAGAGTCTAGAAGTTTGGACAACAGGTCCTTCATGTGTTTATCTGAAGAGTAAAAATCCATGAAGTTAAAATAGGGAAATCTGAAAATAAGGGGTATTCAGATTACAGATTAAGACTTCCTATTTCCTCCCTTTATATGACTTGCAACTTCTCCAAGTTTACATGTCTTACCAAATTACATCGATAAAACATTTTAATAAAGTAACTGTTAGACTGCTTAATATATTACTGTTGAAAACAGCTGTGCAATCCAGAGGTAAGACTGTGTTTAAATGCACACAAGATAAACACTAAGCCACATATACTTAGAAAGGGATTTGCTTACCATGTATAACCTAGTCAGCATTAATACTAAAATCACATGTAGATTGCAACATAGGTGAAGCTCAATAGTCACTATGGAACTGCCCTAGAAGACAATAAGTCTCAGAAGGGGAAGTTAAGAACTGCAGAAACAAGCAGGGAGAATGCAAGAGACTGTTTCAGACTGAACTCAATCCTCTGAAGTTTGAGAAGAGTCAAAGCTGACATGGTTGAACAAAAGCTTAACTGTGTACTCTGAGAAGCTCTGTCCAGTTTCCTCCTCAGTGCAAACAAGAGACAGCAGCTTAAGAGTAAGACCTCAGAAATAACAGTGATACTAGAAATTGTTTCAGAGGAGCTAGAGACAGAACAGCCTTGAGAATGGGAAGACTAGTCAAAGATCACTCCTACCAGTGATAACCACACAAACAAGAATTGTAGCTAGAATTTAACATAGCTATAAAAAATTGTCTTCCCAGGCAATGAATGCTAATAAGATGACCTAACAGCTTTATGTGAAGTCAAGTTTGTACACAAATGGATAAAAGACTGACACTACAGGGATAGAGTCAGTGATAAAATAATTTAGAGAGTTGCTTAGGTAATAGACAAAACAAAGGTTTGAAGTCCAAGATAACTAGGCAACTATCAATTCACAGCAACAAGGCTAAAGTTACCAGCCTGTAGCAATACAAGGGCAGCTTGCAGTTTGCCCTGAAGTACATGGAAAGAGTTAACACTTCATTGTCAGTTCAACTACCTCCATGTGGAAGTTAGAGCACACTAGTGCTCTGGTCTAACAGCTTCAACTTTGTCAGTAACAAATAAAAGATTCCTACCACACAACCTCAACAAGACTGGAGTAAATGGGACAAGAACAGTCTGTTTGCAATAGGAAAGACACTACAACTCAAGGACAGTTTCCTCATAAGCAAGTAATTGTAAATAGGAACACAGAAAGTGTATGTTGGCTTACAACCAAGGGTTTTGGAAATATGCCACAAATGAAAGATGTGTAGAGTCCCACACATTTCTGTGTGCTTGAAAAGTGAGGGCACTGGCCACAGTTCAAAGTGAGTCTGCACCGTGCATGATTAGAGAACACAGCAAGTTCCATTAATGACTATCCTTCCCCAGTGTGGCATCCTGCACTTAGGCAGACAGCAGGTATGAGTCTAGAATTCCTACGAAAGGAAAATCTTCAATAGTGGGACCTTCATCCTGGGGCCAGGGAAGCTTTGTAACACACATCAGTATACTCAACTAAGCATTTCATGGCTGGGAACTCTTCCAAACTTAACCCATTTGCACACAGCTATACAAAAAGCTTCCCACTGTTCTGCAAGGTATTCATACATCAGCTTTTCAATTACTACCATCATTATTCCTCAAAAATATGCTAGTACATTGGTTAGAAGTCTTGACTTGCTTGAAAAAGCAAGTATCCTATATTGTTATTGATCTGTACTTAAATAGAACTTAGAACAAACAGCAGTTCATTCTTGGATAATAGTTACATTAGACACAGCACTTGGAAGGGTTTAATTTGATAGCCTTCCATGTATATTCATTGGTTTTAAGATGTTTAACCAGCACACATCAGATGTTTAACTGATTTCTTTAGATGAGACACTCACATGTTGTTCCAACCACAGGTTTCTCACTTCCTTCTAGAAGGTCCCAGAAGTAGAGGGATGATTGTTCCATCTGGTCTTCAACACTACAACGAATGAAAGTTTTACCAGGTAGAATAGCCAAGATCAAGTGCTACATTATCCCAATACCCCTCATTTTAAGACACTGACTAATGTTCAGCCTTCCAAACCAAGGCTGCATACAGAGTGAATACTGAGCCCTGAAATCACTGAAAGGAATTATCCTGTATCTGTCTGTATGTGATTTAACCTAGCAAATGTAAGTCCTTCTGTTGGTCATTACAGAGATCCTAGCGCTATCCCACAAGACTATATAGCTAGACTTCATTCCAAGCCAGAATTCCCAGACAGGACAACAATTGCTGTTTAATCAGCTGGTCACCTTGTTTATTGGATGCACATATACAGAGGCAACCATCAATGCTCCTGCCATTCTCGGCAATCAGCAGTTACTGAGAAATTGTCATACATCCATGATCCACCCCCTCTAGACAACGGAATTTGAAGTCCACCATGACGAAACACAGTATCCCAAAAGAAAGGATTACACTTCTTGTGGAAGCATAATATGGCAAGAGCAATCTAGAAAGGAAGTTAGTTAGAATAGCAAAAGAACCTAAGGAGCACCACCTTACACTCCTCTGGAATAAAGCACATCTGGATCACCATGCGAATGGAATACAGAACAGTTCCGAGTTTACTGCACTTTTTTCACTTCATTAACAGCGAGATCTCAGGGAAGCAGTACACCAGCCTTCCTGCTTAGGATGGTGTTGGACTATCTCCCCTCAGTCTCACAGGGAGACAAGATGGCAAAAGTTTGTCTGTAACTTGCACCTGAGGCTGTAATTAACACAGCTTTTCTTTAATACTCAGTGAGGTAAATCTGTTACATTCCTAATCTCAGACTACAGCAAGTGTACTGAACAGAATTTTAATTAGTGTTCCAAAGCATAGTATTTAAAGACATGGCAGTGTCAAACAGAGGACATTTACTGTAATGAATGAAGCATACTAATTAGACAACAATCTTGGACTCACCTCAAGTTCTCATTTCTTTCTGGACATGTCAGTTTTGCAAATCTTATGAGGTAGTCTAGTTCTTTAGAAGGCAGGTATATTGCACCATTCACACCACCTTTGAAATCTTTCTGAACATGCTCTTGAGTGAAGTTCTGCAGCACGTACTGGACTTGAAGTATTGTACGCAGTTTTTTCTTCTCTGCTTCAAGCTTCAATAGACTCTCTCTCCGCTGAGCCTTCTTCTGTGCTTTCAGCAGCTATTTTAATAAACAAATTCAGCAATTAAACGGTTCAGTAACAGGATTCTAGGATAAAACATTGAGTTCTGGTATTGATCATCCCACACTGAACAAGCTAACTATTAATTTCAGTTAGGTAATAAGCTCCTAACTCTCCAGATTCTCAGGATCTTTCAGGCTCCTCCTTCGGAAGAGTTCCCCATTTATCTACTAATTCTCTACACATCCAGCTTTTAATCAAACTGGATACTGGTAGCTTCACTTGTGATAGGACTGAATGATCCTGATTAGGCCTGCTAGTCGTTTTACTGTAACAGCTTTTAAAGGAATTGACTGAATTGATACCAATGCACAAATCCAGGCCTAGCTGACCTTTAACATTAATCAAAATTGGAGACACAGGAGTTGTCTCAAGTTTTTCCTAGACAACTGCTTTTCACTTTTAAATACTCCAGTTTAAGTGATACAGCAGAATCCTACAGTTACTTCTATGTCTGTTGGCAGAAGACTGAATCACTTGTTAAATAAGCAACACCACAAGTCACAGAACACACACAGTGCTCGGGCAGGAGAAACATGAGAAACATGAAGTTTCTCATCATGTACCAAAAGATTCACAGAATAACTGGGTTGGAAGGGACCTCAGAGATCATGTCCAACCCATACCCTAACACCATAACTCCATAACTAGATGAGGGCACCAAGTACTATGTCCAATCTTTTCTTGAACTCATCCAGTGTTGGGGACTCCACCACCTCCCCGGGCAGGTTGTTCCAATACTTTATTATTCTTTCTGTAAAAAACTTTTTTCTAATCTCTAACCTGAACCTACCCTGGCACGGCTTGAGAAGAACCATCCAGCAGAAGTTATCCAAGTAACTGCAGAATTTAAAATGCTCCAATACAGGGCAAGATCTATGAAAATTTTGTTTCCTAAAACACACTGTAAAGGATAGAAGGATGCTGTTGCCAGAATGGCCCCTAGTGTTCCAGCAATGGCTATTGGCTGTAGAATCCATACCAGCAGAAGCAGAGCCAAGTTAAAAATTAAGTGAATTGCCCTTTAAATAGAGCATAAATTCAAGAACAAACAAGAACTGGTAGAATTTAATGCTGGATTACCAAAACCCCTGCACAAAGATACACTGGGTCACAATCCTTCATTTCTGATATTTTCACAGGCAGCTACACACAGGAAATAGGAAGCAATCCAAGTTTTGACATCAGCCCACTAGTTTCTATATTCCACATACAATGGCAGAGGGAACCCAAAGCAACACTGCTGAAAAGGCTCTTAAATCTCTGCTCACATAGTGCTTTGAGTTTTACCACACTACCTGGAACTACTACACATAGAAAAGCCTCTCTAGCAAAACTGTTGGGGTCTCAGTGAACACTAAGACAAGCCATTTTACCAGTCCTTCAGCATTCTGTAGGAAGCAGAGAAATAATGCCAGAGCAGTGACTAATCATGTTTAGCATCCAACACCACCATCCTGGATAAAATCTTTCCATAAAGGTAGTATTTGCTTGAGCTGAGAGACCAGTTTCTCCAAAGACAAAACACTTGCATAAAAATAACATAGGTAGAGCTTTAAATCCTGAATAAAGATCTTTTTTATGTGACTTGCCATAATTAGAGAGAACTACAGCAGATTAAGTAGCAAACTCCATAACCTTCAGTTAAATTTTACTGAGAAATGTACTACTCAGGGAAACCAAAGTGATTTAACCCCAGCACTTTCCCTCACTGGAAACTTTAAAAAATGCAAGTTTGGAAGGATCTTGAGACATTGTCTAGCCCAGCCTCCAGAACAAAGGCTCCATTGAATCAAAACTAGACTGCTTAGAGCCTTTTTCAGTCAGGTCTTGAAGAGATCCAAGGATAGATTTTACTACTCTAAAAAGGCTACTCTGTGCTCAATTATCCTCAGAGAGACCATTTCCTCCTACCTGGTTGGAACTTGCTATTTCAATTGATGATCATTCCTTCTCCTACCACATCTCTTAGCAAAAATCCTGGCTCCATCCTTTATGTATGTGGTATCTGAAGGCTAATACTACATCTCCTGCCAAGCATTCACTTCACTAGGCCCAACAAGCCCAGTTCTTCCAGGCTCTGCACACAGGTCTCATCTTCCAGGCCCCAGCCATTTAGGGGCCCACCACTGGACACACTGAAGTTTATCTATAGCCTTTGTCTAAGTAAACACCAGAAACAGACAGAGGTGGTTAACAAGTACCAAGTAATCAGTAGTTCTTAATCTGCTGGTCCTCAGCCTATGCCTAGTCCTCACTGCTGCAGGGGCACATCCCATTTACTTTGCCTGCAGCCCACAGGGACCCACATGTTCTCTCCAGCAGAGCTGCTCCCCTGACAATCTGCACCTATGCAGGGGATGAGTCCACCTCAGGCACAAGCTACCAGTAAGATGGTTAATGGTTTCAAATCTAAGTAAACTGGTGTCATCTCAACCACAGCTGAGCTCCAATGACTTAATTTACTTCAGCACAAGTTCTTACAGGGGTGTGTGAATTACCATATTGCAGAGGTCAGTGGTACACAAAACTTTCAACACTTTTCCATTTTAAGACAGTAACTTCCTAGTGTTGTGCACACTGGCATATAAATGTAGCCATTAGAAAAGTAACACAAATCTTGTGGTCACCTCCTGGCAATATAGGGAAGAGCATTTATACTTACATCTTGGCTAAGTCCTGAAAAAGTCTTCTGAAGCTCCTTAGCAAATTCCAAGTTGTGTACTACTTCATCATATTTCTCTACTGCCTCCTACAAAGAAAGAGAAAAATGTATTTTTTCATGCTTAAAATTATTTGTTGTGACTTAGTTCCCTTGTACTTAAAACTCTCATTGTGAACTAGTCATTTAGTGTGTACTTCTCCAAAACTGTAACTTTAAGATACTATGTCTGTAGCTGGTACTTTAAATTTAATTGCAAATTTCATTTGCCCATAACTGCCCGAGATGCAGCACAAGGCCAGCTCACACCATCAGATAGATATCCTACAAGTTTGCCTGTATTAGACTTTCCAGGCAACATCTTGTACAATATTTTGTACACTCATGCTGAAACAAGAAAGCCTGGATACCAGTTATTTAATTCTTTTTTGTTCCCATATGCCTTGGCAATCAGAGGCAAACAGCTACTTAATATCAGATACTGACCTGAAAGCCCAGAAGAAATACAGGAGGCAGGTTCAGCACAGATCTTCTACCCTCATACTTGGCCAAGTGTCTTTATAGATAATTTGTATAACCTTAGTAATATACAAAGCAAGTCATGCTTTCCAAAAAAAGTCTTTCAAATTTAGCCTCCATAAATCAAGCCATGTTCCTGCCTTCTCCAATGGCTTTAACCAATACTTTACTAGCTAGTCTTTAAAAAGACTAATTGCAGTAGATTATTAATTGCATTTTGATATACCCTTTTTATTAAAATGAGTCAGTTCATTTTTATAAGTTTCCTTGCCAGCTCTGAAGATAGCAAAATGCTGGAATTCAGAAGTGATGGCCATATCCTTATCACAAGGCATGCCTGGGAAGTACAAGTTAAGTTTAATTTCAGTTGTTCACATGTGCTTTACACTCAGTTCCATTTGTGTGTCTGCCATGATTTCAGAAGTTTTTCCTGTAACAGGCCCATCAGTCTGATACAAACCTCTTTTAAAGTGGTGTTAGTGTTGAGTATATTTCATCAGTGCAGTGACAAAAGCTTAATCTACTGTCCCAATAAGATTTGGGACATCTGCAAATTCCGTATGTGTTCCTAAGCAACTGGAAAACAAGTTACATGTTCATTTGTTCAATCAGTTTGATTGCTCAGTTACTTTTATGCACTTGTTTTTAGTATATTAGACACTACTAGGCCTAAATACTACTCAACACCTACTGCATGAGTTACTGTAAAGCTCTCACCAGGTAGTTCAGGTTGTCTTCACACAATTTACCAAGCAATTTTCAAGTATTAATTACCAAGTTCACTTAACCCTCTAAGACCCTAATAATACCCACTTATTTAAGCAAGGCTCACAATACAACACCAACAACTAACTAGGCAGATTACAGTAATTGTCCTTTTAACAAAGCAAATTCCAGAGTAAAACTCCCTACCTGAAAACACCAAGAACAGTTACCATTGCTCTGATGACAAGCTATAACTCAGCCTGCAGGAAAGCAATAGCTTTCTCCTGTCACACCTGTTATTAACACTCATTAACAGCAGGTTGGAGGAACAGTACTAAGGAAAATTTGCTCAGCTTGCAAAACAGCACAATATTGCCAGCAAGAGCATTTAACTTGCTGGAAGCTCCTAATTTTTGAAACAAATGTTTCCTAAAGTGAGGCTAGCACACACAGTGGCTCTGGCAGGCATGCACCATAAGTAATTACAGTTTAATCCAAATTGCTTGCAAAACAAGTTCATCACCAGATGTGCATTTCTTCTGTGTGAGAAAATTAAAACTATAGATAGTATCAATTTACATTAGAGCTCCAATGTATTACAGGCAGTTCAGTTTCTTTAGGTAAGTGTCAAGCTATATTAAGCTCTACTCCAGCTTCAATTTGTATATACACCAGAAATTTACATCTCAAAGTTACAAATGGAGCATTGCTGTATATTAACCACTGAAACAGGCATCTCCACATGATTGTTAAATATTGAGTGTATGTGTGCTTCTACAATAGTTATCTGAACAGCCTGACTACCTCTTGTCATTTCACTAGCAAGACTAATTTCTCCTTTTAGAAAGCTGAGATATCCCATAAAGTGGGGATGAAGATACTAATATTTTAAAAGTGAAACTCAGCTAGGAATACTAAAAGCCAGTAACCAAGTTAATGCCATTTTCCAAAATTAGAGCTGCTGGATGCATTTGAAAGGAAATGCATCTACATAATCCTTCATCTCTTTAGTTCCCCATATCTTAATTTCACTTTCACCTAACAGCTTTTCATAGTCCAGGGCATATACCAAAGTAGTCAAATTTAGATGTAGCTTTAAAACATATTCAAGACTACTCTGACTTACACAGAATACTGTTCAATAGCCTCATTGCTGATGGCAGAAAACAGATGGTAAAGAACACCTATGATCTAAACATTTTACCCACCTGATTCAGAATGAGTATAGAGGAACTGAAAGGTCTTCATCCTACTTTAAGTCATCAGATTTAATCAATTTACTTTGGCACTTGAGATAAAAGACATCAGATGTTGCAGCTAAGTGCTAAATGATCATTCACTCCAATAGGTATACTCTACTTTTAAGTAGCTAGTTATTTCCTCTTATCCCATTTATGCCCATTTATTCTTTTACAAATGATTCAGACTAAGAATATAGTATGTGTGTTCTCATAGTGCTGCACTGTGATAAAACTAGCACTCAATGAAATATTTTTCCAACTGGTTCATTAGCAGGATCAGCATTACCACTGAAGTGTTAGTACCCTTCACCACACAATTATTCTTTAGCATGTGTGCAGTACATTTTAAAAGTGTGACTCCCAGATGACTAAAGCAATAAACCCTTTGGATTTGGTGACACTGCTACTCAGATATGCTGAAGCAATAACTTTCATGTTACAGAAACTTGTTTTCAGTTCTAGAATCCATTCCTGTCCAAGATAGAAAAAACGCAGAAGCCTTGTCATTTATATTGTATTTATATACTTGTAACCAACAGCACTCTGCAGCCAACAGGCAATTTCAAGTAACACCTGTTAATGAAGAAGTCATGAGGATTAATTAGCTACCCTGAAATTCTTGAGGTTGAGTTCTACCACTGCACTGCCAATACAAATAAGCTGCACACAGACACCACGTTAAGAAATAAAGTCTACAGTGCAAAGATAAACGAGGACCTTCTATTTCAGTACACCACAGGAAGGTTAAAGCAGGAGAAAGCTTGTGGGCTCACAGTTCAGCCCAATTACCAATAATTTGTTCATTTGGTTTTTGTGAAAGATACCATTAGCAAGCCTGCAGGCACTATTTCTGTAAAACTATACCATCATCTCCTTCAGCAACACATTGTCTCTTCTGACACACTGGAAAGTTTTGAGGGCATCCACTCCTGAATAAAGCAAGCTTACCAACTGGTCTTGATTGAGGGCTTCCCCCTTCTTCAGACGATCTTTGTAGTCTTCTAGTTTGAGCTGCACAAAAAGATATAAAAAACTACTTTTACAATTTCTGTTTAACATGAAATAGGGGATATAAGTTACCTATTCTTCCTACATTTTAAGTCATCCACATACCATAAGAAAAATTTTACTATTTCCTCTCATTTTCAGGAGAAAGGAACAGAGTTCTGTTATTGTCAAATCAAAGGCAATCTCAGTCTGCAGGACTGTCTACTTCTTTTCCTCGTCAATGATCTTACTTGTTTCATATAAGAAATACTAATGTATTGATCCAAGATCTTTAAAGTCCTCCAAATACATCTAGAGTTCTTATTAAGATAGGCTTGTTTAGCTTTTCCAGGTCAATGCTGGAATTCAGTCATATTACCCTTGAATAAGCCTTCTTAATTTTCCAAAACATGCCTTGCAAATATTTGGCTTCAGTTACATCAAGATGTTATAGTACTATTTCCTAAGAAAGTGGACAAGTGTCTTCAGGGAAGAAATAAGACTTCCAATATACTGAAACGGTACATAAATGCTGATGTAAATAATACAAACCTAAACTATTAGGTACTCTAAGCTTCTTTACACATACAGAAAGGGGAGTTCACTGTCATGAAGTCAAATACTATTTCATTTGTATATCTACAGAATGTTACTGACACAGTACCTATAGAAGCCAGGGACTAGGAATACTTTCTACTCATTTTACTAAGTCACACAGTCATTTGCTGCTGAGGCCACACTGTCATTCATGTGAAAAATCAAAGAAACCAGACAAATTCACAACAATAAGCTCCCTCGGATAGAATTAGAATACAACAAAAAGTTGGTTAATCACACAAAGAAAACATGCTTGTCTGACATTATTCAAAACTACAGCATGATGCATGACATGAGACAGCAGTAATACCGCATCTCCTGCAGGAGGATCAAGTCCCCTGACCACATGGCCAGAAGTCTGATCTACTCCCTCCCTCTCCTCACCCCAAGACATAACAAAAAGCTTTCCAGACATTTAGAGAAGCACAATATATTCACACAATTGCTTTACTTGTGATCCTGACCCACTACTGAAAGCAACAGCACAATTTCTCTTTTATGTTACAGAAAACAGCATTTTCCCAATTAAAAAACCATGCACATAGCCTTCAGTCATCTGCCAATCAACTGAAAAGCCTCAGAACAAGGAAGTCAGAGTAGCTATGGCCACAATATTTTAGGTGTATCATTTAAGTTATTCTTATTAACACTCTTTTGTCCCCCCAATCTCAGAAAAGCAGAGGTCAAAACAAGAGAGCAGGCATCAGAGGATTTCTGTATAAAAGCTTGCTAATGAATAACATGTGTCCATAATTAAAATATGAGTCAAATATTTATACAAAGTAAAGGGCAATACATATTTAATAGAAACTGACATTTCCACAGGTCAGAGGAAACGCTGGTTGAATTTCCAATTTTACAAACAATTCTACATCCTAATATTAGATGCATTTAACTGATGAAAGAAATTAATTCTGCAAGATTATAAACTACCTGTAAATCAGTTCCAAGTTTGTTCTGAACTGTTTCAGTCTGGACAAGCATCCCCAGTTTTTATCAAATATAGAGGTATTTGATCTCTATATACACCCATAACCTTATTCCAGCTATTAATGACGATTCAAATAACAATGAAACACTATGAAAAAAGGTAATGAGCTTCACAATCGGCAGCTTCAATACGTGCCACACCGAAGAAAAACAAGTTACCTTCTTTTTCTCGATGTTCCTGATCTTGTGTTTGAGGCAGATGAGCCCATTGTCGATGTAGGTCTCGTAAGCCTGGGAAGGAGAGGCCGCCGTGCTCAGCGCGGACTGCAGGGGGCTGGCGGGAGCCGGGCTCTCCCCAGACGGGGTCACCTGCTGCTTGGCCGCCTTCATCCTCTTCTCCTCCCCTTCCTCCGACCGGCCTGAAGGTGATGATGGGCGATGAAAAGGGGCTTGGGAAAGCTGCACCATTGAAATGGATGGAGCTGCAAAGAAACTCCTTTTATTTAGCTCTCTCACGCACCCCTCTCCGCTTTTTCAAGTTACATTTTATCACGTATTCGGAATGTGTAGCCACGAAACTGAGCGTCGGTAAGAACCGACCCCAATTTTTAAATCTTCTCCCTCCCTTTCAAAAAACCTGCAGCAGGAATTTCAAAGCAAGGCAAACTTCGTATTGTTCAAAGCCTCCCCATCCATCCAGACACCAGAAATCCTTTACATAGGCAGAATTAGACAGCACAGGGGATAATTCCAGAAACCTAATATAGTGACCATATAAAACTAGGCAGGTTTCCTGCACACATCACCCACAAGGGGAAAAAAAACTGCAAGCAAGCAATTGCAAATCACGCCGCCAGCCTGGCATCCGGGCTGCAGCCTGACTGGAGATTTAGAAGTGGAATGCCTAAAGGTATAGCCCCTCTTCTTCCCAACCCCATTAAATCGGTTTCACCCTTTCATGACCTCTGCAGCAATCCAACCGAGAACTTAAAAATATTTCAGCTGAAAACGGGATGACAAAAGCAAAAAGCTTAATAAAGCAAGCGGCACGCTCAGTTACAACGGCATCATCCTTCATGAGGAACCGGTCCCTGCCTACACCCATCCAAAAGACGTGCCTGTGCCGCGGCAAGACACCAGCTGCCATGGGAGGGGCCGTAACCTTGAGCAGAGTTTCTGCGAGAGATACTCCGCCACCCTCATCTTCAACTACTTACGGACACCTGCTCCTGGAAAGCAATGACACCACAGTTCTGCCGGGGAGGCCGCGCCGCACCATCCCCGCGGGCGAGGAGGGGAAACCCTGCCTCTCCCCCGGACACCCGCTCAGCCCCCGCCGCCGGGGGAGCCGAGGTCAGTCCTCCATCCCGTCCTTGCCGGGGATGGGCAGGAAGCACCTCCCAGGGAGGGAAGGGCACGGCCGCCGGCGCTCCCCGAGCAAGGCGGAGGAGGGAGAAGAGAGGAGCAGCGGCTCCTTCCTGCCGGGGCATTCACCTCCTCCTCCTCCTGCGGCGGTGCACGCGGGGGGCTGCGGTCAGCCCGCACCGCCTCGCTCGTTCGCTCCCGCCTCCCCGNCCTGGGCGGGGAGCGCGGGGCGGCTCCCGGGAAGGGCGGGCTGTGCCGCCCGTGCGCTGTGCGGAGCTGTCTGGGTTTCCATGGGATTGAGGAGCCAGACTCCCGAGTGTGACCCGGTGCTCCGGGGGCGTTCTGGGAGAGCGGCGCTGCCACCCGCTTCATAGGAACGGGAGGTGCGGTGTGACACCCGCCCCGCCACGCACTGTCCGTGAGGGAGAGGTTGGCACAGGACCCTGGCGAAAGCCACGATCCGCTGTCGAGTCGCTCGTATCGCGGCAGCCTGTCACGACAGTCAGCCCAGGACAGGCTGGCTGCTCTTTCAACAGCCCTGAAACAAAGGTCTCGTCACCCCAGTGCGAGGGGATCCCCCCGGGCTTTGCCTGTTCGCAGCCCAGGGCCCCGCAGCACCCTTTGACTAACACGGGTGGCCGTGGGACAATAACACGTGTTGGTCTGAGCCTGTGAAACCACCCAAAGGGTTCCTCTGGGCCTGTACAGAGTTCCTGGAGGAGACCTGCAGGACTGTGGATCACCTTATGTAACAACAAAAAAAAAGTGTACATCCTCTAAAAATCACAGAATCACAGAATAAATTAGGTTGGAAAAGACCTCTGAGATCATCGAGTTCTGCCTATAACCGAACACCACCTTGTCTATTCCATTATGGCACTAAGTGTCATATCCTGTCTTTCCTTAAATATCTCCAGGTACTGTAACTCCACCACCTCCCTGGAAAGTCCATTCCAATTTCTAATGACCCTTTCTGTGAGGAAATTCTTCCTACTGTCCAACCTGAACCTCCCCTGGAGTAGTTTAAGACCGTATCTTCTTGTCCTGTCTCTGGTTACCTGGGAGAAGAAACCAATCCCCACCTGACTACAACCTCCTGTCAGGGAGTTGTAGAGAGCGATAAGGTCTCCCCTGAGCCTCCTCTTCTCCAGGCTAAACAACCCCAGCTCCCTCAGCTGCTTCTTGTAGGACAGTCCAATATAACCCAAATGCAACTCAACCATGTAAACACTTGATAACTAGTAAAAGCACAAAAATAATCGCAAACAAACTTTCATTAAATCCAACATTGGCATCAGTGCTGCACAAGCTACCAAAGGTTAGAACACTAGAGAAAACAGACCTTCTAAAGATCAGAAGACTAACCTGGGATTCTGTTTTCTGTGTGTCTGTTTTTGTGGCCATTACCTCAAAAAACCCAATAAATGATATGGCACGTTCGTAGCAATCCTGAAAGTTGTGAAAGGTATGAAAATAGAGACCTTTTGAAAGAGATAAAAATGAGTCCATGAAGAAGGATTGCAAAGAGATGTCTTACAGAACACAAGAGGTGTTTATGCAGTACACAAGCTGGATAAGAGAATTGGAGAGGAAAGGCTTGTATAGAAGAAAGATTGCATTTAAAAGTAGAACAAGCAAATGATAAGTGATTCAAACAATAAGGAGAATTCACAGTATCACAGAATCAGATGCAGCCATATGCAACCACCTGTAGCATCGACAATCTTCCCACTTCTGGTTTAATCACAAGTCTCATAATACTTTATTTTTCTTAAAGCCCTGGCTCCTAGAATGAGGTCATTTTGTGAGTCAGTTTTCATGACTGAGAAGAAATGATAATGAATAAGACACAGCTTGTGTCTAGGGTTAACAGTGTACACTGAGAGTCTTTCCAGTAGATTTCTGTCCTTTGTGTGGTTTTCTCCAAAGCTAGCACTGATGGGATAGACCCTTGCAAAATAATTATTGAATGAATGTTCAGTTAATGCATATATTAATAGTAAATCATAATTAATATTTGTACACCTGAGACTATTCTGCAAGTCATAATTACAGCTGACAAACTGCTTTATAGTGCACTTTTACAATTAGGAAATTGTATAAAAGAGATAAAAATAATAAAGAAAAATCATACAAGCCAAGTCCACATTTAAAATCAAAGGATATTTGAACTTCCTTTTAAAGCAAATACAAAATAACTATTTGAGACTGGTGGTCTATCATTTATAGTACATATGTGTTCTCTAGAGCAACAGAGTGTTATTAATGTGGTGAGGTCAAGCCCACTGAAATTAGGAAGTCCCGGGATTAAACACAGCCTAAATTAGTTAGTTTAATTCCAGTTTGCATATCAGTTGTGAGATATCTTTAAGTAGATGATGGTAGATTATTACAGTCTAGTCACACATTGATCATAGCCATGGAGTCCTAGACATTCAGCATTCCCAATGTGGGGATCTGTGCCTTTTCCTCCACAATCAGAAGGGGATTCTAATGGCTGAAGAAAAACATTCTGTCCTTCTTTTTTTTGTGCTTGACTGATTCTACGTATCCCCTCTGACTGGGACTGCTCTAATTTTTCCCAGTCACATCAGTTTACCCCACCTTCATTTTTCTTGCATTCCTATTTCCACTCCTAAACCCAGGCTAATTTTTTTTTTTCCCAGGTCTGCATGTTGTCCTTCTCTCTTGAGAAGGAGTATCTCCTTTGCCCACATTCCAATCCTTGGCCCAACCAATTCCAGTTTTCCACACCTGATTCTTTATCCAGCCTGCCAAAACCCTTCCTAACCCCAGTGGCATCCAGCATCAGCCTGCCTGCCTCCAGCTACCGTGGGCCAGTCCTCAGCCAGCCATGGTAAAGACTGAGAACAGGTTCCCACTTTTTTTCCCCGCCACCCCTTTTATTTTTATGTTGTGAAACTCCAGAAACAAAGTTGATATGTAGAATAAGATCAGCTACCCATTAATTTTAGGAAAGAAAGACAGACAGTGAATGTGCTGCAAAGATTATACAGTGATGGACTAGAGAAATCTGCTTCAGTCATGGAACATATTTCAGACAGGAAGGCTGAGGAATTCTGGAACCAATATGGGATGGATACATTAGATCTCACAAAGATATCAGAATTGCACTCGATCTATTTGAAGAATCTGGAGGATCTTAGGAAATACATTACTGCAAGGCTGTATTATGCTGCAAGGAGATTTTTCATGTATATACCTTGTGGCTGCCTGTCTACTGTTCAGAACTTGGAGCCAAGGAGTCTGGTGAAAGGGTGCCTCACTCAGTGTCCAGCAGTGCCTTACACAAGCTGCAGCACCCACAGTAACTTCTAACTAACTTCTGCAAATGCTTCTTAAAGATACACTTCTCCCTACACACTTCAGCTTCTTGTTTTCTGTGTTTTCTTCACAGGATCCTGGCTTCAGTTTCCTTGTATAGAAACCTTTTCTCCTTTTTTTACCTCCATGTTCAATCCTGCCTGGCAAACTGGTTCATATTCCTGTTCTTCTCATGCAGCTAGTGCCAGGCAACCTTTCAGATTTCCAGACAGTTCTAGTCACTTGGCTCAGTCCTCACTTCACCAGAATTCTTGGTTCTGTTGACTCCTTTCCATTCTTCTCATTTTACTTTTCTTTTTTTTTCCACTCATTTTCAGTGTTTTCATCAGATGTTTTATTCTTCCAGTTTTCAAGGAAAAGATGAAAGGGAGCAACAACGAAAGTAAGCAGAAATAGTTACTGTGCCTGGGAGCAGCCATTACAAGCTTAGTCATATTTCACCTATGTAGCTCCAGGCCAAACAGAATGTGTTTAATTAAAGTCTGTGTTAACACCTATAAGATCTGTGAGGGAATGGAGTTATGCTCCCTGGCAGAAGGTGAAATTCCAGTTCCCAGGCTGTGGGTTTCTGGAATTTCAGTGAAAGCACAGAAAGAATCCTATGAACTGCTTGGGTTTTTTTCAGTTCCATTATTGAAAACACCCAGAATCATGGAATGCCTGGGGTTGGAAGAGACCTTTAGGGATTACCTAGTCCAAACCCTAATGGCTCTCAGCTTAGTTTGAAGCAGTCACCTAGAATGGAAGAGTTCATCTGGAGCTGAAAAATTGTTAAAGCAAAAGCAAATTTAAAAACTGCTGGGCAACCTCAGTAATAAGAAGGCCCAGCTGAGGAGAGAGATGTTGTGGTCCAAGCAGTGCAAGCAGCAGCATCTGCATGTGTTAATGTCTCTGTCCTTGCTTAGGACTTCATCAAACCTCAGCTGCAAAAGGGGAAATAATGCAGAACAGGCATTCACATGGGATTTCCTTTTTGTGTGTGCATGAGGAAAAATTTCAGAAGAAATTTACTAATCTCCAATGGTGAGATTAAAGGGAACATTTGCCCTTTGCAATAGGAACCGGCCCACAAAAGTGGGATTTGTTATTTGTGTCAAAAGCATTTTTTTCATTCAGCCTATGAAAAAGTTTGCCTACTCTTGGAACTTGCAACTCACACCTGTGCTCGTTAGGGTTTTTGACAGCTGAACTCTCTCTCTGCACATTTTCTGTACAGAGGATGTGCAGACTGCCAGGCTATGGGTGGCCACTGTGCCACTGTGGGGATCGCTCTCATTTTCAGGACAGGAGTCATACTTTTACATTTTCTGTGTCTCTGCTACCAAGCACACAGGCAAGAAGATGCTTAACTCAGATGCAGAGGAGATAAAAGGGAAGAAGATAATATATAGGACAGAAGAGGAGTCTGAGTGATAGACTATTGTGGAAATCTTGGAAATTTGATGTTAAGATATTAGTAAGCTTGTAAAATTAGGAACTGAAAAGTTAGAAAACAGTAGGAGTACACTTTCTCTTAAAGCTAATATTAAGTTAATTTTATGTCTGTTTGATGCTCTTTTTTATGTATTGATAATTAATGTATTGAGAGTGTTATTTCCTTCATGGAATCCTTTCTCTGTGGCCTTAGAACAAAACTGGACTGTGAGTTAAAACAGTTGAGTTCAGGACACATACTTAGTTTTTGCAGGATTTAGAAGACTTAAAGTGAATGAGCAAAATAACTGCAGGAAAATACATTTTTATAGATAATGCAAGCGAACATAGACTTTTAAGCTAAATTAAGCTATCTCTGCTGCATACTTCTGAAGAACTTTACATGGATATGTTCTTCATTTTCAAGATGAATTAAGATCTGGTTGTAGGTACAGAGCATTCACAGCTGCAACTAGTGTAAGTAGGTGGGATGCTTTGAGAATAATACTGTCCTTTGAATACAAATATCCTGGAGAATGAGGCATTATATGTCTTGAATTATGCACTCAAGGGTAGTAGCATCTGTGACTTTTGCCTGTAGAGAAGGGGGATAATCTCACCTTCACCATTCACAGGGTCGGTGATAAAAAGCTGCCCAGTGTATTCCTCCATTTGAAACCAGCACTGTCTCCAAAACAGATCTTTATTATTTCATTTTGGTAGTCTGTGGAAAAATGTTTTCTTTTTCCTAAACTTTAAGGAGAGTTCTGTGATGAGAAGAGTTTGTTACAAAGAGGAACTGTGGAACTGCAAATGCTCACCATTCTGCACAGGAATTAACCACATGATACTGTGAGATACTGGGTGTGCTACCTTCATCTGCTCCTCTGGCAGAGCCCAGATAGTCCCAGCTTCTTTGCTTCCAAAAAAGCAGCTATAAATTGCTCAGTGACCCTATTCTTCCATTACAGCCCCAAAGAGTGCTTTGATGCTGCAGGCCTCCATTAAAATGTTATTGTCAGGTTGTATTTTTCTGTTAAAACACTTTCTTTGCTATGGTTTTCATTTCCATTAAAGTAGCTGCTGAAATGTTTGTAAAAGCCTTTCTCAAACATATGGGGTCCTTCTTTTTCAGCTGTCTGAGTTCTTATGCAAACACATTTACTTCTCACAGAATTTGATTTGTTTGTTCACTGATTCAGGATCCTTAATGCTCATGGCTCCAGTCTCTGTGCTGCAGAGGATCTCCTGGCATCTCACAAACATGAATCTCAGACTGGCTATACCCTTACAACCACAGTGCATGGGTCGAAAATATTTAAGCCAAAAAGGTCTTAAAATTATAGCAGCCTGACTTGGTCGGGTTTTTTATCCAGTTGATTATCTTAGGTATGTTTAGATAGTAATTATTTAGACAGCTTGCATGCTTTTCATCCTATAACCAATAACCCTGACTCCTCCAGAGAAACTAATGGATTTTTATTATTCCCAGGAAAATACTAAAGCCAAATTTATTTCCTTATTGTTGCCACCTAAATACCTTTAATCCCAGGCTTTTCAGGTGGACTTGTGAAAAATATTTTCACTTGTGTTTCCCTATGAATCATGCTATGTCACAGATGCATTCTGAGACTCAATTAAACCTAATTTAGAAGTCTGATTTCAGACCATTGCAGACTATCTGTGCAATCTGGTAGCTTTCTCTACATCATTACCCAGTAAGTTGTGAGGAAAGAAAAAGATGGGCCTTACTTTCTGATTTTTTTTCTCACTGGGAAGAAAGGATGAGTGGCAGACAATTGACATTCCTGAAATTTGTCTGTGACCTGAATTCAGGACTCTATTTCTGTGGCTTAATTTTTTTTTCTTCTGCGTATTCTGACCAATTTAATATGCAAGATGTTGTGCATCTCTATGTAATCAAATAAAAAGAGGCACAGAACTTGGCAACTTCATAAAGTGCTATTATGAGATAAAAACCCATCCAAAATTATTTGGAACAAAGTTTGAAGACTGTAGAGATTTTTATTATCAGTTATCCTATCTCATTCATATGTGTTCCTGTAAAAAACTTAAAATTGACATGAAATAATATGACATTTATAGGGGGAAGATGTTAACAAAAGTTTAAAATGCATGGTAAATAGAAATTATAGGGAAAAACTAAAAGTAGAAAGACGAAATATCTCTCTGATACTTTTATAAAGTGGAGAGCTGTTTTCTAAAAATGTGCATGCATATGCTTAATTTTATGTTGGCCATTTTCTCACAAAATAAAACCATACTTATCATATGAATGGAAATAAACATGCTTAAGATCTATAGGATAAAGTTTGACTTTCTTGAAGACTTCCAATAATTCCTTGTAGATTTCAAAGTATGAAAACCAGTTTTGATAATAGTTCTTCATTTTCCTACTTTTGAATAAAAATCAGCTTGTTTATTAATTTATACTCTAAAATTATCTTATCTCGCAACCATTATTTTCTTAGAGTCAGCAGCAAATAAATTGCTCATAAATTTATCAGTATCTTTTTAAAAAATAGTAATTGATTTTTATGAGAAATAAGAATATTGTTTACAATTTTTAACAGGGCTAAAACCACCCCAACAATTTTGTAAAGCTCTCAGAGAGCAGGATGTATTTATCCAGGGCACCTGAGAAGTTGGGTCTTAGAAACTTTTATACTATTAAAATGAATTAAATATTGACCACTGTTTTAATCCCCTGCCTCATCTAACTCCAGTTTTCATTTACTCTCAGTAGCTATTATGAAAAAAGCTCCCTCCTAAGATGTCTGCATAGAAACTAATCTGGTTTTCTCTTACCTTATTGAGTTTTGCCACAAGAAGGAAGCTTTCACTTGGAACAATTTGATTAAGTACTTTGCATTTTTTATGTTGACAGAGTTGATATAAGTGCACTCATTCACACGAGTGAACATGGAGCCACAGGGAGTATAAACTACAGTTGAGCCTGCAAATTATTTTTTGGTTCAGGACTTTTAGTCATCATCTGCATAAGCCCATGCTTAACTTTGAGCAATTGGCTAATCCCACTGACTTCATTAAGACAATATACAAATTTAATTTATGGAAAGTTCATATTGAAAAGCATGAGTTTTTTGCCTTTGCTGTTTTTCCTGCTCACAAGAATTGTGATCTTAATGGGACTGTTCACCTTCTTAAAAGGAGAAGTAAATGCTTCCTTGAGATAATAATCTAGATATCTTTCCAGCACAGTATAACCATGCTATTGGAAAAGTTACATGAAAGAACTTACTTAAGAGTTGATGAACAAAACTTTTGTCTTTCATATAATTTTTATATACATATAATAATTTATTATTCATCTAATTTAATTGCATATGTATTATTAGGCTTTAAAGGTTACAAATACTGACATGTATGTCAATTCTGACATCTTTTTTTAAAAAAAATGGAAACAAAACCTTAGTATTTCTGCAGCACTTTGAACATGCAGACATGTAGTTAAGGAAAAAGCGGTGAATACTGTTGTCAAAAGCATGCTGCTGTTATACCTCCTAGAAACAATGGAATGTGAAGAACATTTTCTGGTAAAAAAAAGACCAGAACCAGCTCTGAAGCTTGATGGAATATAGGAGAATAATTTCAGTTTTCCTGTTTTTCAACTATCTGTACAATAGAGTGATTGAAGACAAAAATCTGTGAAATAATCAGAGCCTTCAGCCTCCAGCCTCCAGATAAGTTAACAGCAGCAGAGTAACCTCAGATCCTCAGAAAAGCAGAGCAGTATTATATTCCTGCACCACTCCCACTGCTGATAACAAAATGAAGAACCAGGGTGAGCCTGGGAGAGAGAGAGAGAGAGATTTACTGACCATCCTACAGCTTAGAAGGAAAACTATAAAAAACACAACAGGCACAAATCTTCTTTTACAGTAAGGCTGAAAGGCAGCACAAACAGATGCAGTTATCTTCATGTTTCAGTGATAAATAAGTATGCATTCATTTCACAGACTAAAATGCCCTCAATTCACTCAAGAGTCAAAAGCATGATGATACACAGGATTAACCCTAAGTGAAAAAAAAATTCCCCTTTGAATGCTGCCCTGTCATACATGCTAGATTATGGCCACAACATCCTTGCCACCAGCATGTAAACAAGGGCACAAAATCCAGGGCAGTGCTGGATGCCTGGATTGTGCCCACACTTCCCAGGCCTCAGAGTTCTCTGGAACCACTTCAGTTATTCAGTGTTACATGTAGGGGCATGAGTTGATGAACTTAAGCCTGTTTTGCAGTTGAGTTTCCCTTCCAGAACAGCCAGCTGCACACAGCAGGGCTGAAGCTGGGCACACTCCAATGCAGGCTGTCTGACTGGTGGGTGGATCAGATCTTGGATGCAGAAACAGGAGCCATTCCATCTTAACATCCTCCAAATCCCCTGGGGTAGGTAGGACTCCAGGTAGCCCTAGACTGAGCAGATAACTAAAAGCCTCCTCTTCCAGAAATGCTGAACCACCTACAGTTCCCTCTGACATCTCTGGTAACCAGAAAGGCTCAGGCACTCTGAAAGCAAAGCCAAAATCCCCCGAATCTGTAAATATTTGTTCACAGGTTTAAGTACATAAGTAACCCTGCAAGACATTATCCAGCCTTCATTGAAGCCATTGGAAAGATTGCTGTGGGGTTCTTGAAGGGACTTCTCAGTATTTTGCCCCTGTACTTATTCTCACTGTACTTATGTATCCCGTGGAGGCCTAAATTTGACTTATGTGCTCACAAGAAAAAACAAGCAAACAAACACACACCGCCACCTACAAGAATCCCCACCCTGGATATATTTTATGAGGGGGATTTTAAATTGAAAACCTCCACATTCCCCCTTACCTTGCCATGATGCCCACGTATGGTGCCATTGCTAGTTTCACACTACCAAAGGATTACCAGTTTCATTTTAGTTTGCTGGTATCAAAAGTTTCTTTTGCTATGTGGTTCAAATATATTGTACCATCCCAGAAAGGTCCCTGAAACAGTGCCTGACTGCAGTTAGGTAGGTATTTCTCCTCTCTGCAGGGAAACATACAGTAAAAACTTCGAGTATCTTAAAAATCCATTAGAAACTGGATTATTCACCCTGACTTTATAAAAAACACACTCAGGTATGATGGCCATATGAAATGCCAATATAATTTATAACTGTTCTTTTGGGATTTTTACTGATTCGTATTTCTTCAGTGGATCACAGGCAATGTCTCAGACTCTCTGAATAGGTGTGGGATTTTTTGCAAATGACACAGGGGATCCGCAGACCTGGAACATCCCCAAGTATAAAAGGGCTCTACACAGAGCAGTACAGTACTGCTCAGTTCCTCTTCTGCTCTTCTATTTACATGGTGGGAAGTAGCAGAGAAAACCCAACATATCAAATGCCAACAATTATGAATGACCTCAGAGTGGAACCTAAATTTCCAATGCAACTTGAAGAAAATATTTTCATGAAACTTCTGCCCCCCAGTTTCTCACAAAATGACCTTTTTCAAAGCTAATCAAGATATGACTAGTTACTCTGAAATTCTATATACAGACTTCACCTTCAAGTAGAAAAATTATAGCAGTTTAATGGGCTATAAAACATTTTACATTACAATCATCATAAGATGAACATGTGCTTCACTCTGTGGGTGTGGAGGAAGGAGAGCCATCTACATTTTGTAGATTGAGAAGAAACAAGGGTATTTCTGAGTAGAAGCATTTTATATAATTACTATGTTGCCAGTCCAGCAAAGCACAGACTTCAGTGCATAAGAGATTAATTGACTCCAATTTAATGTAATACCTTTTTTTTTTTGTGATTTTTTTTAGTTTCTTTAGGCTTTTAAAAAATATAATGGTTAGTTAATAAGTGGTTTGTTAGACTCACATTAATTGTTCCAGCAAATACTGAAAGTGCAGCATTCAGACAGAGCTCAGTAAATTTTATCCAGCACCTTTTATGGGAACCTCATGGCTGTCTGGAAGTTTCCCATCCTGGGTGAGAACGTCTGTGGTGATGGGTGGCATTCTGATGAGAGAGGAAGTTAAACTTTTTTAACCATGTGTTGATTAGTTTCATCATGTTTTCTTTTTTATCCATCATCCAAATATTTTATTGTCCTTAGGGGCTGTAAGACCTGTGTCCAACACTTTTTCATTGATGCTACTTCCCTTCTTCATCAGACAATTACACAATATGAAGTGTACCGCATGCAGCTGAAGTGGTGCAAAGGAAAGGATGTCTTGAACTCATTATTTGGAGAGATGTGTAACAATTAACTATTTGTGATGCTGTTGGAATAACATATGAAATAAATTAAGTGGAACTGACTTTGCCATTTTGCATATGATAATGAAGAGTTTTAAAAAATTATGAAGTTGATTGAAATTATTATACATTTGGTTTCTACCTCATACATTAATAAGAGAGTTGTGACAGTGATTTCTAAATAGATAATACAGAACAGTGAACTCTTACACATGCTTTAAAACCATGATTTGAAAATTTCCCACTTTGTTGCATAGTCATGAGGCATGTTACTTGCACATTTAATTTCCTTTGAATCCCTTTAGCACAGTGACTGATTATAATTATTAAATGAATGTACTGAAGACTGAATCATTTGTTATTTTTATTGCTATCTAAATACTAAGGCAGGTAGAAGTGATGATGAATATGTGGGGGTTTTAAAGCCAAACATTCTCTTTATTCTGTGGGCCACAATTTTTCAAATAATTTGAAAATTTAAGTGAATTTACAGCTTACAAGAGGTGACAGAAAGACTGCTAAAAGCAGAAATCTGGTTTTCCTTTGTGTTGGGTTGCTCACAACAACCACTGTACTTAAAAGGGCTATGGCTGAAAGCATGCAGTAGTGTCAGCTAATATTCACAATTAATTAGTATGTTTGTTTTATTATCTGGGGTTTTGGGGGGAGGGTGGGGGTTTTGGTTGGTTGGTTTTGGTGTTTTTTTAATTAAAACCCCAGGCTTTTTGAAAACCTGAAATTGAAAAAAAAAATTGAAATTAGGTGGAAGTTCCAAGGATGTGTTCCAATGGGAAGGGGAAGCTTTAAAGTTAGAGAGGGGTCTGGGTAAACTCCCCATCTCATGTGCATACACTTACAACTTGCACTATTGCTACATTATAAATGAGATTAAAGACTGAAATATAAAGATGCAATTTTCACTTTGTTCTTTAGGCAAGAGTAGAGATGACAGCATAATTTTTGAACAGCCTTCTCACTAGGTTTGGCCAATAATTTGGCAATAACTGGCCAAACCCCTCTAAATAAGGCAATAATTTACACAGTTTAAGATACCATCTCCATGCTCATTACAGAATGTAGAGCTGTGACAGGACCCATCCTGGGTAATGGAATGGATTCCCCTGCAGCCACAGACAGCCAGAAAGCACAATCCCTCATATAAACACTGCTCTTTTATTCTGGCCACCTCATAGGTATGTAATCATATTAGAAACTTAGGAAAAATCTACTCATGTTTTACTGCTTTTACCTAATTAAAGAGAGGTAGGAAACAGTAAAGAACTAACGTGAAAGGAAGAGACGACTCTCCTGAGATTTTTGCATTAGAAAATCAAATCTATGTATCAGAGTGCCCAAATCATCTTCCAACCCACATGGCAGAAATTTCACCTCCATAACTTCTCCTTTGCCCATCAAAGCCGACAAAAGTCTGAATGACACTTTCCTGATAATAAATCACTCCTATCTAGTTTTAGTTTCTTTTCTGTTTTCCCTGCAAGTAAAAATGAGTCTGAGGACCATAATGGGTCTGAGAACTACATAGTTCTCAGTGGCTGGAGATTTCGCTCGAGGGAGGACACGCTGGAAGCCAGCTCTCTCCTGTTATTCCAGCGATCTCTGCTCGGCTGTGTGCCTTGTCCGCAGCCCCCCGCTGTCCCCGGGCAGCCGTCTGCAGCTCGCAGGCTGCCCGTGCAAGCCTGGGAGCCGTACATGGTGCTGCACACAGCTCTGTTCACACAGGCACAAACAATAGCCGAGGGTTAGCTTGTGTAAACGGTGGGAGGTGATGCAGAGGGGATGGGCTCCTCACTCACCCACCTTCAAAAGGGGAGAAAGTGCCTGCCCAGCAAACAGCCTGTCTCACATGGGAAGCTGGTAATTCCGATGAGGCGAAGCTCCTGCCTCCTGTCTGCTGACAGAGGCCTTCCAGAAGCAAAAGAGACAACAGATGGTTACTGTATGCCAACACCACTGAAAATCTGCTCAGGTCCTGATGTTTCTCAGTTCTCCTTTTATTCAACACTCCCACATATCTCTGTATTCTCTCAGACCTTTCCTAAAAGGCACATTCCTCACCTGCAACAGGAACATGCATTGTACTAGGGCCACTGTTTACATTTAGAAAAATCATCTTTTTCTTCATTTAGAAAACTTATTATTTTCCATTTTTCCTTAAGAGGAGCATTAGCTTAGTCTTCCTGTGAAATCTGTGTGGATACTCTCTGTTCCCATTTTCCATTTGATCTTTGTCTTAAACATTCAACTTGTATCAGGACTCCCATTTGCTCCCAAAGTTGCAGAGTCAGCAGCAAAACCAGGATGATTGGTTATCTTTCAGACTTCAAAAATTTGTCCAACAGGCTCGACAGAAATGACAGAAACATTAAAAGAAACAAAGCTGAGAGAGAGAGAAAACAGGGGGCAGGATCAGACTAAGCAGGTGATGTTACAGAGGTGATGTTCCTTAGGGGAGCTAATATATAACATCATTAGATTTTACTCAGTTTTTCTTTCTGGCATACCTTGACCTCTGTTTAAGACTATTTTAAAATTTCTAGAAGATCTGTAACTCTAGAAGATGAAAAATAACAGAAAAAAAAAAGAGGGAGGGGGCGCAAAGAGGTTTCTATATCCCTGTTTTATTTCAATAAAATATAGAGGAGGACAATGAATCTGCTGCCCCTTCAGGACATAAGACAGGATGTTAACTCTGGTAGCCTCTATGTCACAGCAGCTTCAGGAACAATTGCCCAGCTTGTTTCCTCCCCTGGCATTTCTGTTCCTGTGGCTGCTTCAGCAGGTGCCCATGGACTGGCTGTGTGGCACTGGGGCACATGTGGCACTGCTGTGCCCCAGGCACACCAAAGTGTGTGCACATATTGGAGCATCCTTCTGCAGGTGTACCCTGTCACACTAGTACACCCGGCATTGCAACCATCCTGTCCAGCCCTGCAGCCCCTGCCAAGTACCCCAGCATGGCTCTTTGGCACAGAGTTTCCTGTGCCCCAGGGTGTGAAGGGGCTGGACTGTGGGGATTTCGATCAATCAGACCTAAGAAGGCTGCATTGACCGCTAATTATTTACATAGATCTAATTGGAACTCACCCTGTGCCACTGTTACCAGGTGATAGCCTTTCTGTAAAGGATTCTGTAAAGGCTGTGTGCTCTCCAGTTCCTCACAAGGTGGTCTTGCCATGCAAGCAATCCTTATGAGGAGGCATTAACGACTGACCTATGGTGTTTCACCTGGATTCAACCCACTGCATTTTTCCAATTACTTAACAGGGTTTCTCAAGCAGGCAAAAGACCTTCTCCTACTGATCAAAATGGTGCTCTAGTACCAAACTGCTGTAGAATGCCGTGGCCTAATTAAGGCAATGTTAATGAGCAGCAGCAGCACACAGCTAAGAAATCTCATTGGAGTGGAACAAAAGTTGTTATCCTGGTTACATGGTGTCTGAGAATCAGCTGTAAAATTCACAGCCATTTAATTTGCACCTGTTCTCAGATGAACAATTGCAGATTGACTCAATTTGCAGTGGCCTGCATCTTTGAGCAGGATTTGGTCCTTGATACTTAGTGGACTCCACAATAGATGCCGTGTGTTCCTCCTGCATATCCTGCATTTTCATTTCTTGAAGATAAAAATCACAGAAGACATACCAGCAGCTATGGGGCAATGAAGAATGCCAGAGCATTTTGATGTAGCAGCAAAGCCCATCTACCTGATGTATGCTCTCCCTAGAGCAGAGTTGAAAAGAGATTGTAGATAGTATAAGATCTGTTTGTCTCACAGTGAAGTGAAGAAGAGATCATGGTCCCTGGTCAGCTCCATTTCAGCCAGAAGGGGAGCCCAAAAACCATCACTTGGAGGCAAACACCAAGGGTCAAGCTATGCCAGACTATCATCAGGGAGCAGCTACTTCCTAGATGTCAGAAGGTGAAACACTCATGAGGTGCAGCATTGCCAATCCCCAGGGCACCACGCTGTTTCACAGTTTAAATTCTTGGGAACAGACCTGGCAGCAGAGAAGAATCTCTAGCATCTCCAGCCCAGCTTCTAAGAAAATTGCCTGCTGTGCATACCAGCTCGCAGCGGCACCGGGCCCGTGCCCTACTTTGCTGTGGAGGGCGGCCAAGCAGAGCGCTGCTCTCAGAACCTCGCAGGGCAGCCACACACCGAGCACGGCAGCACCAGGGGCCAGCATTGCTGGGGCCAGCATTGCTGCGAGTGTGGCTGTGGCTCACACATCACCTCACTGCTCCAGCAGCAATGACAGCACACACACACACATGTGCATCGCCTTCCCAGCTGCTTTCCCTGCTTAGTGATCCCTCTGGCAGTGATTCCCCTGCGCCTCTTATAGTCTCCAACTACTTTTAGTGGGCCAAACCTTCAAACTGGTGCCACCTGGCTCGGATGAGACAATGACACTAATTTACTCTGGCTGACAACCAAGACCATCACTTCTGGTACCGCTTGGGTTTGCCCAGGCAAAAACATTTTTTTTTTTTTTTTCTGTCCAGTAACTCTTAGCTGAGATGGAATTAAAGCAATTGAAGACGCAGCCTCGTGTTCCCGTGAGTGAGGAAGGAGGGGAGGAGGTCTGTGCTCGTTTTTTGCGGCCGGAGAGCCGAGCGCTGCTGGGTGAGAAGGATCCAAAGGGCACAGGGGCGATGCCTGAGCGAGGGCAACCCACAGCTGTGGCTGTAGCCGGGGAAGGGACGCTGAGATGCAGCCGGGGAAGGAAGAAACCCCCACTCCGCTTCTCGCCCCACACCGGGCCGGGCCGGGCCGGGCNCGGTCCCCGGGGGCTGAGGCTTTTCAACCTCCTCATAAACATCCGTGCGGTGGAGAGATGTCTGCAGCCAACAATGAGGGCAAGGGCTGAGCAGGGTCATGAGCAGCCCCCTTTCCCATGCCCGGAAGTGAGGGCTTGGGACATTCGGGCACTCTCTCCCTTTCCAGTCAATCCAGAGGCTATGGCAAAGCAGGTGTCATGGACTTCTGTAGTGATAACCTCTTTCTCAGATACAGTGGGAAGTGTTCTCCACATAACTCTCACTAATTAATATAAAAGAGAAACAAACCCTAAATTCATTGTGATGAACAGCAATGGAATGTCAGTGTCACATTCACTTCAAATACATCCGGGAGTTTTATAAAGTACATAGGTGTTCTACATACTGTTTTTTCTCCCAGAATGTATAACTTTCCTGTAGGCCCAAACCCATTAACTTTCCTGTTCCTCACCAATACAATCCAAAGCCGCTGCATGTCAACACAAACATGGAATTTCCAGTGGAAATACAAGCTGCAGCCTCTGCTCCAAACAGCAAAATGGAGTTTGCTGAAAAGGCTGGATTGGCTACATGATGTATACATCATGTATAGATACCTTTAAATAGATATCTCCAACAGCTTTCCAAAACCTATATATAGTTATCCTGAAAGGGAGCACGGGTTTTGTGTTTGTTTACTGTAGACTATTTATATGGATGAAGCCAGCAGCATTTTCAGACGCTGGAAGTGGCCCCAGGGAAAAGGGAGGGCTGGACATGTGCTCCCTTCCCTCCTCATGCACAGATTTCCATGGGAAGAAAACAGAAAACGAGCCAAAAAGGAGTTGTATCTCTGATGTTGGCACTTGCAGGACCAGGCCTGCAGAATACATGGCTGTTTTTACTCCTGATCTGGACAACTTAAAAATTACATTATGTGCTACTGGAACCATTTAGGAGGAGTTTCCCTTTTTCTTACATAATATTGAAACCAAGTTTTTATATAACTTCATTAGAGCTGTAACTTTTTGGTCACTGGAACTGGATTGGACTCGGGCATCTGCTCAGAAAGCAGGTCATAGACTCTGTGTTGTAGAAGTCACAGAGACTTCAAAATCATATACATCAGAATAAAATTACTCTTCATGCAGCACCACACAAAAGCAAACAGAATTTGCCATTGCATGCTTCAGCAGCCACACTGGACAACCAGGTCAGGCTTTGGAAATCATGGATCTCCTCCCTGTCCATTGGTGACCTCCGACAAAATATCTTCATATTACATGCCACGTTTTTCTAATCTGAGTATAATACAATCATCTGTAAAGCACCTTTATAATGAGGTATTTTAGCAGATGTCACACTTGTCATTGTGACAGCTGATTCAGGTGAAGCACAGGAGGGCTTTACCCAGCATTTTGCGTTTTTCATTTCGCATTGCCCTGAAGATGCCTCCCCAATGTTCCCATAGGAGCTTCCTTCTCCACAGCTATTAGTTTTTCTGCCCCCAAAGCCCTCTAACCATCAACATGGAGGTTCCTGGCTGTTACACAGACAGTAGCTGTAGGCACTGGAATGCAGTGTAAAAGAGAAGGAAAAGGAATTATTTGAAACAGGGTGGAAAGTTGCAAATAATGGGCTACACAGCAGGTTTACCTGCCTTAGGCCACCTTTTGGTGCACCTGCTTACCTTCAGTGACTTTACAGAGCTTTACATTTTAGCTGAACCAAATTGTGCCCAAGGCATGCTTAGGCATCTACAGCATATAATGTAAATATGTAAAAAATAGATGCCATTGTACTAAAATCATGTGGTCTCGCAGTCTACACAGAACTTTCACTGAAATATTTTTATGTGCATCTCTGAATATCATTGTGCTCAATTTATAAGAAAACAACCAGTGTGTCAGCTGGAACAAATCAGCATCTCCACTAAAGTCCAAAACAGTCTTGCAAGAAGCCATCATGCTTAAGGTTGCAATATTTTCCCCATTATCTTCTAAACTCAGTCACTCACCGACAGCTCCGACCAGAGACCTTGCTCCCACCACTCTGCTGGACCTTATCCAGCTGACTATGCCTGTTGTGGGAACTCTGGGCTCCAGTTTCAGTGCAGGAACACTAGTATCTTCTACCAACCCCACTGGATCTGGAAAGGGATGTTTCTAAATGCTGTCAGCACCAGCAGTTTAACACTATTACTTCAGCTGGCCTTTACTGAATGCTGGTGAGTTAGAAGAGAGCAAGCCCCCCAGGAACACTGAGTGTCAGCACCACCCGTTGCCAGTAAAGGAATGCCTGACATGCACGGAGAGTCAATGGAAAGCTCTGTGATTCTTGCCCAAGACAGCTGTCTATCATAACAAACACCATCTCCTTCCTTTGCTCTGCTCTTCTTCCAAAATTAAACAGGAGGAGAATTACCCCACCACTCCCCCCAAACCCCATCCCACAAAAAGAAAAAAAATCTTGGTCTTGTTCAAATAGAAACATGGGCTGCCTGGGCTGGTTCCAGCACCAAGTCTAATTAACAGAACAGAGCTGAAATAAACAGAAGAGAAGTTGCTTATTTTCTAAATAAGTCTAAATTTATTCATTACCCTAGTAAAAAAAAGTTTGGATTACAAGTGTCTGAACAGTATAAAAGTACAAAACAGGTTCCATAGATTTCTAATACATTAATACAAAGTGCATGACTACATACAGTTCATTTTGCATTACTACCAGGAATGGAAGAGGTGGGAGGGAGTAGGGGAAGCAGCAGGTGGTTGAAATCTAGCAATAAATAAATAAATACAGAAGAGATGATCCGTATCAGAGCACATCCTACCACCAATACTGCAGCCTTAGGTGTACAGAATTACTGAGCCTGAAAACACAAATTCACATGAAACAGGTGTCTGCAAAAACAGTGAGGACTCTTGCTCAAGCCCATATTAGACATGACCAACCAAGTTATGCCTTTATACAGCCAAGAATCCATTATATCTATAGCTGGACTTGATGATCTTAGGTCTTTTCCAACTTAAACTATTCTATTTGGTTGAGCATGAAAGCAAGGTAAGCAGCTTTGTGCTCCCTTCTGAATCTCCAGGGTTTAGGAAAAGCAAAGTAAGTCCAACAAAAGCTCTAAGCTGTAAGGCTGTGATAAGTCAAAGCCTTGTTTCCCCTGATTTTCTTTGTCTCCAGAGGTTGGCTTACCCAACAGAAGGAGAGGAAAAAAGAAAGAAAAAAAAAAGAAAAGCTTTGAGGGTAGAGGCTGCACTTAAAACCTGCATATCTTTCCCTATCTATATTTTTATTTGCTAAGTATTCCCATTTCAGGAACCAAGACTACATGGAAATCCAGTCCTAAACCCTACCCACCGCAGTATCATGCCAATGACTCTCACAAAAAGGAAAGCTTAGAATCATGGACCCCTCAGGATCATCGACTCCTGGCCCTGCACAGAACCCCCAGAATCACACCATGTAGCAAATTCACTGTAGGATATCCCAAAATAATAAGAAACGCCCCCCCTCCCCCAAACCAGAAAAAACCAAACAAACAAAAAGCAGAATTCCCAATACACTCAAGTTAAACCTTCATAAAAGGAATATGAAGCAATTGGGAGCTAAAACTGCAGCACAATCTTTCAGGAGGCTGCTTCCACCCCACAGGTAAAGCAGAGTTTGAAGGAGTGTCACAATGATTTGCACACGAGCTTGTCTGGGAATCTATGTAGAAAGTATTATCTTTTGATCATGTATGCAAACAGAGCTGCCTTGATTCAGCACAGCACCATTCTTAACAGAACTTTTCATATTCAGTATTCACAAAAGTGTTGATCTGGCAGTTGCTTAAACAAACAAACAAAAAACCCCAAAACCCAAACACAGAGAAGCACTGCAGGGAAAGGGTTTCAAAACAGCAATTGTGAATCCAGACCCCAGGCTGCAATCAGACTATGTGTCCCTGGACCAGAGTCCTTGCTTAGCAACGGGTTTGGTTCTATGTCAGGTCCAAATCCAGGAGGACTTTTCTTTGTGATCACATTTCAGCTGCACTGGCCCAACAAGAGAGCAGTTACTCAATTTTGGCCATAATCTACACCTAACCTGGGCATCAAGATGTTTCTTGGTCCAACTCTAACCACCAGTCAGTTACTACTACACCAAGCCCAGGGTGCCTGCTGCTGGCTTAAAACAAAATAACCTCCCAT
>WEIV01026873.1:2872-13256 GCA_013390005.1 Calyptomena viridis
ATCCTTGCTGCTTTGAGAAATTGACATAGATGGGGAGACAAAAGTTCATTTTAATAGATACAAGCAAGGAACAGGATGCTTACTTCATTTGCTGCATGCAAATCCCCTCATTCCCAAATAATCTCTTAATGACCTGCTAGCACATTGTCTGTTCAGTGTCTGTTTATGAGGCCAACAAAAGTCTTACCTTTAGGAGCTGCTTTTTGTAATCGTCTCTGGTGGCAGTACTCTGTTCCTGAACTTCCACAACAGGACTTAAGTTTATTCCCACTGCTAAATAGGGGATTTTGCCATTTTAGAATGGCCAAGTAGTTGTCACAGCTTTTTTCTGATTGTTTTTGGCAGATGCAGAAGATAAGAGCTAAAACTGAGGCTTACAAAAAATTGGGCTTTCTAGTGGGCTGAAATTCAGTCCTGCCTAAAACGAGTTTATATCTTTAAACTGTGGACACATATGGTGGACCTGGGGTGCCCAGTTATGAACTAGGCTTTCAAGTCTGAAAAAAATTGTAGTCAAGCTGGAAGACAATTCTACGAACGGCTGTACAATATCAAACTCAGACAGAAACCTCCACTATTTCATCTCAAGGCTATCATCCTCCTTTCACTATCAACAACATGTTCTGCATAAGGATTGCTATAGCCAGCAAGGTTCAAAATGAACACACCTCATTGTCTAACTTAGTCAAAACTAAAAGAAGTACTTAATATGCTTACAGATTATGCTGGTTTCTCCACAGAACACACAAAAGATTGACTTAAATTTGCTTTAGTTAATAAAAAAAGGTATTTTTGAAAGTATTTTTCCCTACATAATTGAAAACTAAGTCAAACAAGATAAAATAGAAATGTAAATTTATTGAATCCTTTCTTAAGGTTTAACAAACTCAAAATTGCCTAATTGTTTTAATTATGTCACTTTTTCTGGCACTAAATACATTGAAGTGCTATGAGAAAAGCCACTCAAACTGACAGTAAGAATTATTTAATTCCATGTAAAAATCTGTTCCTCCAAGATGTCTCCCTGTCAAACTCAATTTTACAAACACTAGAGGATGACCTAGGCCTTAAGACTATAAGGTACTTATCAGATGGACCCAAAAGAACTTCCAGATGTTACTAAAACAATTTTCATGAATATGGGAATGAAAAATTGTTGCCTAAATGGTAATTCATCTCTTTCTATAGATTCCAATCAGTATTAAAATAATTATTCTTTACTACTTTTGCTTTCTAGAAATCTATGGAAGTTCTAGCCAAACACAGTGAAACCATGTTGGTTTTTGTTTGTTTGAACTTACTTATTGGCAAATGATAGTAAAAACAGGACTCTTTTTTTTTGTCTCTGAGACATTAAACTCACTTTCAGAAGTTCAAAGTTAGTTCAGAAGTCACATTTTTGTGTCTCGTTCTTCAGATGCATAATGGGAATTCCCTTTTTTAGCTTAATGTATTTTTGAATAGGTGTCTGGTACCCAAACCTTCTGGTAGAAAGTGGCTGGACTAGATGATCTACAATGTCCATTCCAGACACATACTTATCTGTAGAATGTACAAGGTCTTGAGAGTATCCTTAACATGACTTGTTAACAACTCATCATATTTATCCTTCTCACTCCCAGGCACAATTAGAATAAAATTATTGAATAACATTAGTTAGGTCCATTCACCCTATAGTGCTAGAAAATTACGTCACCTTGCAGTTAATTCAGAGGCAGGAACCTAAGGAACAGACGGTGCTTTTGTATCTTCTGCCGTCAGTTCTGCGTCTTTGTACTGTGACTCCACAATGGTGGTTGAAAAACACACAACATGTGACTGTACTTGGAACATTTCCAACGTTACTTAGCTTTACAAGTCGAAGCACCACTGATTTCTTTGCCCTGATATTGTTTTTTGGGGGGAGAGAGAACAGGCTGAATCAAAGATGGAATTTCTAAATTGATTCAGATTAACTTGATCTGATTGTGTGAAGGAAGTTATTTTAGAGCATTTCCTTTGTTTTTCTTAAAAGAGTAGCCTAAAAGGATCTTTTACAGGGATCCTTTTCGTACTCTGTTTTTGTTTAGCTATCATCTGCTGTCAAAGGTGTTCAAACAGACCTGAACTATGAGTTGTGGCACTGTGGTAAACTGCCTCCTCTGTAAGATTTTTAGAAGTCCTTCTTTGAAGGTTTGGCCTTTAGCCTATGAAGGTCAAAACACATTTGGGAGCTTATATTATTTGTCACCAGGGAGAGGCTAGGGTAAACCTAGAAGCACATTTCACTTCAGAATCCACATGATTAAAATTAAAATAGTATGTCTGGTATGTACACAGAAAAAACCCACTGGATTTTCTTCTGTTTCTTCAAATAGATCCAGCAGGCAATTAATCCAAAATAACATGTATCATGTGTGTAATACATTTGTATATGTGTGTATATATAAAACATATGCAAAATTTCCATGTCAATAGATAACCACATTAATAGATTAGCCCAATAGAACTTTGCAGGCAAAGTCTTGATTCCATAAGTTTAAAAATTTGCAATTGCTGAGAAACTTGTGTAGTCAGCTCCACTGGAAATAGATATTTTACCTCCAAGTTACAAAAAGTAGCTTTGTGGGTATTGGTACTGAACTGAGGATTAAATTCAGTACAAGAATGCCTCAGATGCACCTTTTATATACAGACTGAGTTTTTTCTTTCAAATTTGATATCCAAAACACTGACAGATAACGATGCATTCTTTTTGATCTGGTCAATGACATAAAAAAAAAGAGAATTATTGCACAACAGTAATTTTTAGCATCATTGTCAATCACTAGTCTTCAAAAATGCTAGGACTAGGTAGGAGAATAGAATAGTTCTGTAAAACAAACATCCTTGCATTTTAAAGCAGCCAAAATTTTTATTGCAAATTTAAGACTAGATTTTGATAGCTTGAGAGAATCTTGAAGAGATGTGAAGTTGGCTCAATTATTCAGCATTAATTTTCTGTTATGACCAGGAAACTACTGAAAGGAAATACTAAACCCAAAGCTTTTTTTTTTACTTTACTTTACTTTAGATGTATTATACAGATGTTATGAGCTGAATCAATTCAGAGCTCCGGATCTGATGCTCCATATCTCCACATATTAAAATGCAGAAGAAATTGAGTAAGGGGAAAGAAAATTCTTCTTAAACTGATCCACAATATTTGTCATAAACTTTGCTCTAGGATATGGCACTGCATGGAAGAGCTAATGAGTCACTAACTCAGAAAGCAGGAGACTTGCATTACTAACTCCATCATTAATCTGTTGTGTAGCCTAAGCAAGCCAATTCCTCTTATCTGTCTTAATTCTCTTTTTCTCCTTTTCTTTTCTATATGGAATATAGATTTTAAGATTAGACTGACAAGCTATATTTTGATTACATACGGGTGCTAAAATCAGCCCTAAGACTCTAAGTTTTGGATCAAAATCCTCACACCTTCACGATTTGAAACTTCTCCTTTACTCACTCTGAAGGTAAAGTTTTGGATTTGTTTTGGTTTGTTTGTTTTCTGGAATGGCCTGGTATTAGCAATCTATATGTACACTAGACCTCCTTTGAATTTTTGCATATATTTGTGCTCTGGGTTTTTTAGAGGAAAATAAAGGTCCATTGAATAACAATGAGGTTCATGTCTGACACTTTTGACAGAGATTATATAGTATTGATAGCATTCATGTCATATGGAACCATGAAGTGTAACACTTACTAATAGCTCATTAAACTGATCACTGGAAATAATTTCTCTTACAGTTACAGAGGTTACAGAGACTCACTTCTTCCTTGCTCCCTCCCTTTTCTTCTTTCAGAGGAGAATCACAATTACACCTCTGGAATTACACACTTCATCAAAGGAGGATCAAACACTTTAAACTGTTTCTTTTTAAGTTAACAGTTTCCAGACTATCATTAGTAATGTCTGAATTTAAAGTGAGTAAAGTCATACTACTGAAAATAAAAGCCATATCCAAAGATTGCAAAAAATTGATCTATAGTATCTAGTAGACAACTTTATTGGGACTTAAAAACTGTAGGACTGAAATCCTACAGAATTTTAATTTGGTCTGGTCCTGTTTAACATCTTTATTGGTGATCTAGTGTGAGGAGGGAGAGCACCCTCAGTAAATTTGCAGATAACACTAAGTTTGGTAGGAGTGTTGATCTGCTCAGGGGTAGAAAGGCTCTGCAGAGAGGCCTGAAGAGACTCAATCAATGGACTAAGGATGACTGCATGACGTTCAAGAAGGCCAAGTGCTGTGTCCTGCACCTGGGTCGCAGCAACCTCATGCAGCACTAGAGGATGGGGGAGTGTTGGAGTCCAGGATATCTGGACTACCCCTCAAATTATCCTGGAGGGTCTGGGACCCTCACAGAGACCCCAGGAGAACACAGTCTTTGATCTGTGCCCATGGGAAAAACTTCCAACATTAATGGAAGAAGCAAAAGCAGTAAAAACATAAGTTAGATTANTGCAACAGGGGAGGAGTGACTTGAGAGCTGTTCAGCAGAAAGAAGTTGGTAGTGCTGGTCAACAGCCAGCTCAATATGGGCCAGCAGTGTGCTCAGGTGGCCAAGAAGGCCAGAGGTGTGCTGGCCTATATCAAGAATAGCATAGTCAGCAGGACCAGGGAAGTGATCAACCCTCTCTACTTGGCATTGGTGAGGCCACACCTTGAGTACTGTGTTCAGTTCTGGGCCCTTCACTTTCAAAAGGGCATTGAGGTGCTGAAGCATGTCCAGCAAAGGGTGACAAGGCTCATGAAAGGTTTAGAAAACATATCTGGTGAGGAACGGTTGAGGGAGTTGTGTTTGTTGACTCTCTACAACTACCTGAAAGGAGGTTGTAGTGAGATGGAGCCTGGTCTCTTCTGCCAGACCTACAGTGAGTGGACATGAGTAAACGGCCTAAAACTGAGACGGGAGATTCAGATTAGATATTAGGAAAAAATGTTTTCACTGTTACGATCATCAGGCGTTGGAACAGGTTGCCCATGGAAGTGGTAGAGTCACTATCCCTGTAGGTGTTTAAGAGGTGTCTGGATCTGGTGGTGGGAGATATGATGTAGTGGTTTAGGGATTGCAGTGGTAATACTGGTTTGATGGTTGGACTCAATGATCTTAAAGGTCTCTTCCAGCCTTGATGATTCTATGATTTCATGAAAAACTGGCAAGTTATGGACTTTTTATCATCAGTATAAATATTTAATGCTCCTGTTGTCCTATTGCTTTCATTACTCATATAAGAAATAGTAGTCAGTGTGATGTTTTGTACATTGGCAGCTAAGTTAAACAGCGTTGTCTAGTCTGTATTTAGAAAAGTATTGTATCGAGTTGTAAATACAAGCAATTGGATGATAAACACTTACTGAGAAGCAGAATCCTTTTATGTATTCTTCCCATCCCTCTATGTTGCCAAGGTGACCACACAGAAATAAACCAGCTTAAAATGTAAATAACCATATCCCTGAATATTTCAAATTCAGAATGTCTACTGAGTAATACTGGAACTGTCAGACATACACAAGTAATCGTATCTGAAAGATCCTTTGGCTTTTAGTTATGTATCTTTTAAGGTTATAGCCTCACAAGAAAGGAATCCACTGAATTATGGTTTTCCTCACATAATTTGCAATGCAGTGGTATTCTAATATAATAAACAAACTGTTCAGAAAACGCGAAAGACTCAGAATCACTGTGATGTCATACTATGACGACAGTCTCTGACAACCAGTCAAGCATAATCTTCAATGTACAATTTTTACAGAAGTTCACCTGACTGTCATTAGCTAAACTGCCATCAAATACTGCCTTAGGTTTTCTTTTCCATTTTTTAGATTTCAGCTTTATGGAAACAAAGTACTCCCCAAAAATACATGATTGAGGCATGTAGCTCCAAGGAGACTTCACAGCTGAAATTCTCAAGATCATTTGTTCCTCTCATGCTGTAACACAAATGCTGTCAGGTATACCCTAGTTCACCGACTTGAAAGACCAGGTTTCAGAGGTTGGTTAATGAGAGAGAATATGTGCAGATTCCAAATAAGTGCTCTGGCACAAAAGCCCTAAAGAGTTTTCCTAAAAGTGACATAAGCTTCTTAAAATTATTTTGAAAACATTAAAAAAGTAGTAAAAAAATCCATACTGAAAAATTAATGCTTTCCTTGTTTTTCAAATGGAAAAAAGTCTGGTTTCCAAAAATCACATGGTATTCACATGCATTTACATTTTTATTATCTTTTAAGAATATGAGTTCCTAACACAGATAAACCAGTGACACAGGCAAGATAACACTGTCTGTTACTACTCTTAATTTTTTGGCAATTTACAGGCTTTTAAGAACTTCTCTTGATGCATAGGCAGAGCATTCAGAGCAATCAAGTTCCTTCAAAGAAATAATATGAATTCAAAAAACTAACTTATGCTTACCTTATAAGATCTGTGTGGCATAGAAGAGAACAAGACCACGTCTTCACCATGACAGTCTGCTAGTTATGCCATTTACCTGGGAAGTAAAAGAGCAAAGCGCAGAGCCTTTCTCACAAAAAATTTTCCTTTTCTTTTCATCCAGAAAGTTGCAAGCAAGCTGCAGCTAAGATGCTCCCTCCCATTCTTTTCTCCAGCTATGCCATGCTGAGCTGGATTCCACACATTTGGAAGATGTTACCATAACTCTTGTGCCATGTAAAGGAGACTGCAGGGTTAATTAACCTAATAGAGAATTTACAGTGTTGCACCATTGTGGCAGTAAACTCATGAGCATTTGTATGGGCATGGTCCACATTTATGCTACCATTCTCTTTGGGATAGTCTTATGCCCATCAAGAAGTGATGGAGCTTTCACTTACGTGTGTAAAAAGGAGATTCTGTATTTTTTTCCATAAGTATACCTATATTCTGCCATCTCAGAATGTTATGAAAACTTCTATTAAGTTTTCTCATAGCTGTAAGGCAATAGCAAAAAACCATCATAAGCTTTTGAGGGGCAAGGTGAGCAAATCCATTTAGAACCAGAGATCAGGTTCAGACTAAGAGGAAGCAGGACTGAAGAGAGACTAAGAAAGACAAGTTAGAAAGTGCAACCAGGAAGAATTAAATACTCAGGCAAGCAGGTACAGGTATCAAATATAATTAGAAGAATGTGTTAGTGGTAGGATTACCTCACTGAGCAGATGGAGAAACGTCCCTTAGTCACACTCACAGCCTAGTTCTCAGGTGGTGACATCTTTAACTGTCATTTAACTGTTCTTAGCCAGAAGGATATTTAATATTTCTAATGTAGTCTAGCAATTAAAATGTATATAGACAGAAAGGGTATGATACAATTTTTTCCCCTCAAAATGAAGATTGTGAGCTATTTGACAATATTTAGATAAACATGTATTAGCCTGTACCCTGAAAAAATGTCAACGTGTGCCCCCTGGCAGTCTTTAGAAGCAACCAAACTTTTGTCAGCAGCCAAAATATCTTTAAAATGCACACGCTAATCATCCCCTTATATTGGCTATGACCTTTGTCTGCCTCAGTGACTGGATCAGGGCTGCCAGAAGCAGTCTGCTCTGAGGAATGATGGAGGAGAGGGCAAGCAGTGTGGGAAAGAATAGCCAGCTACCAAAACTCAGATATTTTATAGCAGGAATTCACACTGAGAGGCTGTTGAAATAGTGTTCAGTGAATGGCAGTGATTTAAATACTATTCTTATTGTGGATGCAAGGGCCAATTCAGAGAGGGCATAAGCAGGTGCGGCTTCATTGAAGTCAATAGTGCAGCACCCACTGGGCCTGAATTTAGCTCACAGTAGGACTTACTGTGAAGTGTATTACACTAATGATAGCTATGGCAACATACTGTTTTCTGCATGACCTAGATGCATTTGCCCCACATAGATGTTTTCACACCAAAACAGTGTTGTTTCTAAGTCTCTTACCAGGAAGAGGACAAAATTGAGAAGCGCATTTTTAAGATCTAGATTATGCCTTACTGTGGGTTTTAACCCATTCGTTGAAGGATTATACAGTGTTCTCCTTTGTGGTTAGTAGGCCTTTTGCAAATAAGTTTTCTAGAGCTAGGTCCATATCAACAGCTTCACAAAGTTAACCATAATTTTCTATTCAATTGTTCAAACATTTTAGTTCACCATACATTTTTTAAAGGCAGCATTTTTTTTTACTCCTCCACAGTGATACTTATTTACCAGTAATAAAATTACTCAGCTGAAAATATCCAGGAAAGTGTTTCTGGCTTGGGAAAGAAGATTTCCTGAGATGTATAGATTGAAAGACATTTTGTTGATAAAATAATGGTTATCAAAACTGAACATGCACTTATAACTTGCCATATCTAAAGTAAAGCACAAACTTTTTATCTGATTTTTAGTGTTTTATCTGCATCTAACAGCCTACAAGCTTCTTCATCTTTATAAAGTCTTATCATGCACTATTTCTTCTTCAGGGGGAACTCAGATATTCAAAAGGTTGTGGTTTCCCATGCAAGCTATGCAAGACTTCAGTTTATTTTTGAGAGATTTTTTTCTTTCATTTTAGCTACATGATAAATTTATGTGACATATATTGGCTTCTCTCTGGTAAAACTGGTTCTCTCCAGAGAAATTACACAAAACGCATTGTTCTGTTCTTTTTTCAATTTTTGTTTCTATAAATGTGGCAAGGAAAAAATGGATAAGTTTTAAACTATGCTTGTTTGTTTCCTAAAGTTGTAGTATATTTACTGAGTATATCATGTTAATCAGCGTAGTCCACCCTTCCTTTAGTTCCAAGCTACCATACCATGACATTATCACACCACAAAATAATAATAATAACAATAATAATGAAAATCTTCTAAAATGTACAGTGCCAGAAAAAAATGTGCAGAGGAACAATAATTCTCATAAAATAATTGTCAAAGTAAATATAGGAGTAGCAAATAAAATTGAGATGAAATTCACTAAAAATAATATCCAAAATAATATGAAGTAATTTTTACTTCCGATTAATTAAGCAAGAATTTGATTAGAATTGAAGTAGACTACAGCTAAATTACAAAAGAAGTTTTATCCATCAGACTTCTTTAACTCGCTTTCTCAAATTCTTATTATGGAATTGATTATTCCTCTTGGATTTACTAGATCCTCTCTAATCACTTTGTGTTTACTTTTAAGTCAGTTACAAAATGATCTTCTCAGCATAGATCATGATTCAGACCTACAGGAGGAATATACACAAAAAAAATCAGTGCAGCCGCTGAATGGAAATATCTCCTCATTTGTGCCATATGAGGTGCTGTCTCGGTTTGAGACAATTTGGAGGGACAGAGACCTCAGACAGAAATCTCCTTCCCAGGATTCAATACCCCTGGTTTGTACAATACAGAGAGAAAGAGAGACATCAAATATGCTCAAATATAAGTGAAAAACCCCCAACTTTTTATCAAGAAGAATGTCAATAACAATACCAATAAAATTGGGCTAAATCAACCGATGAGGAGAAACTTCCCTAGTCCCACCCACTGGACCAAATTGAGATGGCAGCCAGCCTCTCCCACCTGGAAAAAACAGATGTGGCCACAGGACAGAGACAAGATGGCACCTTTCCACATGGTTCACCTTTCCAATATCCATAAAACCTGGCAGGAACAGTTGGAGAGTCAATGTGGGCAGGAAACAGTAGATAGGTGGGATTTGAAACCAGCAGATACTTGCATGGTGCTGGAGTGAGGCAGTGGTGCTGGTTCAGGCAGCCACAGCAGGGCTGTGGATCCCCCAGGAGACTGAAAGACACCTATTGGATCTAGTGATGAGACTTGGTTGTTGCAATTTCAATGTTTGTTGGTCAAAGTGGTGGTCACAGTCTGGGTCTGTTGAGGTGGTGAGGGAAGCTCCTGAAACTCAGCATTATATATGCTCAGGTTCAGGTGGGAATGCCTTCGGTACCTCCCCTGGGGCAGGGAGTTTTACACTGGATGATGCAATACTGTGAGTCATGGGATATTTCTGGAGCCTTTGGCACCTTCTAAGATATTGTAGATGTCTCTTACTTCAGTGCAGCTGAGGCCATCATGGCCCATTATGGCTCATCAATAAGAGATGAATACCTTCAGGGTGGATGTGAATGTTCCAGAGAGTTATCACAGCCAAGTCATCTTTGTAAAGAAAAAGAAACCCACCCCACCCCTCAGGATTTGCCTCTTTTCCTATCTTGTTTAACATACATTTTGTAGCCTGAGGTGTCCAATGTGCAAACCTTCAGCCTCTGGCCTGGGTGGCCACTCTGCACATTGTTAGCAAAGCCCACTGCTGATTGAGCCATTGCACCAATAGTCCAGTCTCTTACAGCAGCTGGACAGTTGCTGCAAGTGGTCAAATGT
>WEIV01026873.1:28745-78549 GCA_013390005.1 Calyptomena viridis
TTTCTGTGATATTTCACTTATAAGCCACTGAATTTTCAAGGTTTTCTGCTTACCAGAAAACCTAGATTATCCCCTGTATTCTTTATTACCTCCCTTTTGTGTTCCTTCACCAATCACTGGCCTGCTCTTCAATCCTTCCGTGCTTGCTAGCAGCATGGATGCATCCCTATTTTAACATCACCAGTTTAAAGGAGGAAGCCCTGCAGACATAACTATTTCACCAACTATGGGACCACAGCACTAGTGCTGCCAGAGTGTTTGGTTCAAACATTTTGTTCATCCTGATGAATTGAATGCTTATCTATATGGTTATACTTAGCTAATCTTTATCTATACGCTTACTCCCACGTTAATGAGCTGCAAATTGTATGTGATCACAACCACTCTCCTTGCCTCACCCACCCCAAGACCACCTTCAACAATCCTTTTTTCTTTTCCAAGTGGTGCGTTGCTTCTTCTAGAACTAATTGGAATTTCACGGGATCTCTATTGTTACTTAGGTTTACAAAATGCTGACAAAATAGACAGTACTGAAACGAAGAGAAATCCAGGTCATGCAAACAGTGTAGACAAGCAAGACTGCGATTCATATTATGGTACAATCAAATATTGCTAACACTCAGAAATACATTTTCTAATGGAGACCTTAACAAAAGTTTGAAACAAGCTTTGAATTCCAAATATCAGTATTTTGGGGGGATTGGATTCTGTAGTTCTGTTTCAGACACATTTGAAGGAAATATTAAAGCTTTTTTTTTTTTTTTAAATTAGTTTTTTGAGGGTTTTCTCTATCATCTCTAATAGTAAAGCACTGTCACTAGGAGGAAACAAAGCTTTTTAGTGGTCAACACTATTCCTAACACAGTCATAAATTTGCAGCATATTGAAACATGATTTTTTTCAGAATTACCTTTTAATGTTAGAAAATCTTACTAACTTCTTTCCTCAGTCTTTGGTAGGGAAAATCCATAGATCATGTAGATAATGAAGAACTTAACTCTCCAACAAGAACAGCCTTCACCTTTCTGCCCCTAATATCATGGGCAAGCAATTCACTGTTGAAGGTATTGAGGTTCACAGGCTGATCTGAGGAAACAGCTCCGCACAAACTGTGCAAGTTATTTAAGGGCAAGAAGCGAGGCACAGGCATTTTGAGCTTAAAATCAGGAAGGGAGGGAAAACTTTGGCATTTTAGGAAGAATAAAAAAGTAAACATTTCTTGGGAGTATTTGTTTAATAATTTCTTGGATGCAATAAAGTAGTGGAATATTCTCTTTAGCTCCTTCTCTTGTCTGGAGTGGCTAAGCAGTTTATACAGAACTGTCATCTATACATTTTCACTGTCAGCATTTATAAAAATATGTCTATCACACGTGATTGTTTTTATTTGCTATTCACAAGCAGTTCTGCAGCAGAGACTTTACAATGTGTGTGACATACAAGTTGGGCCAAATGAGTGATAAACTATAAATGTGAACCCATGTAAGTAAAGTAATATATTTGTCTATACAATGTCCCTTCTCTTACAACACGGGCTATTATTGTAAGAAAAAGCTGATACAGACAGTGGGAAAAATGACATGTTCTGCTGTTAAGGAGATTTTGCTTTCCTCCCTTAACATTTACTTCAGATAAAAATAAAGACAATTCAAAATGTGAATACATGGACAACACACAGGGATTTAAGTCTACTGAAGCAGGAATAAAGCTGATTTTCATGCCTGATTTTGTTGTGTATAGCAAATACAAATTCTGATGTTGCATAGTGATTTCTGTCACCTACCATTTCCTTACACCTTTCAATGAAGAGGCCATCTGCTATGTCTGTTCAAGATCCTGAAGAAGCTTCATGCAGCTGTCTGACTAGGGAATATGTGAACTCTCAACTGCCTCGTACTGCCTTTTTGGTCAACAGCATTCAGTATTGTTGCTGATGTATGGGAAAGTGAAAATTGCTTATTCTTAAAGACTTTAATCAGATGGCACATCTTCATCATCAGCTGTAAATTCTTGTCTAAAACAATATCACTCATATGACACAAAATTTCTGGATCAAATCTTAACATTTCTTTTGAAATACTTTAGGAAGATATTCAACTTTGACATAAAAGCTGTGTGCCACCATGTGAATCACTGAGAGTGCACCTCAGGAAAGTATTCATTGTTATTACGGAAGATTTATTTTACCTTCAACAGCTCTGTATCTGTTGATACAATCCTGCATAATCTTAGTTCTTTATGAAATTGTCACTATATTTTTTCTATACTGCATATCAGTGAGTTTAAATTGTTAAATTCATTAAAGAGCAGAGGAACATTTGTCTTCCAGTTCACCTAAGTGAGTGGAAGGTAAGGAGGTATCTATCTGCTAAACAGTGGATCTTGGAATTCTGATACTTCAAAATAGAATGTAGACATCACTTTCAAAATAAGTCAATGTCTCTGATGGTATCAGGTCTACAGAGGAAATGGATGCAAATATTTTGTCGAACACAACAGAGACACCTGAAGACATGTTAAGGAAAATAGAGATCACTTGTTGTAAGGGTTTCTGGAATTGCTTTAGACCTTCTATCTAGGAAATAAAATTGCACTTAATAGATACAACAATACTTGTGAAGGATACAGGTTTTAATCCAAGGACTTTTTTTCATTAAAATATTTGAAAAAAAGCCTGTGCCAAAGATTAGAACTTAGTTTCTAATGGAAAATACTGAAGTTGTTTCAAAACTTTAAATTGCTTTTAAGCAGCAAGAAGGAAGTCTTTAGGATCATAGTAAATATGTTTAGTAAATATTGGACACTGATGTGAAAGCATAACTTTCCATCGATGTGAGTTTGGTGTAGGTGTATAAATATTTTGGCAGTTAAATAAAATTTCTCTCAATTTTGCCAAACTGCCCATGATCTATCTTAAAAAAAAAAAAACCCACACAATTTTTCTGCAGTGTAGAACTCACGAAGCAAATTCAGAAATGTATTCAAAGATTTGTGCAATTTTAAAAGTTATTAACTCCCTTCCAGGGGGTTGCTCAGCCCTATAGAGAAAAGAAAATGAAACAGTCATGAAAAAACAGTCAAGTGAAATTTATTTCCTCTCTGAAAATAAAACATTCACATATCTGACCTACTAAACATTTAGAAAGGCACATTATAATTCTGATTTCTTTTCTTTCTTTTGTGAGTCTATTTTAGATTGTACAGCCTAGAGGATAGGTTACAATATTTTGGTGGGGATAATTTTCAGTGACATACAGTATCTGTATCAAATGACGCATAAGCAAACATAAGAATATATTAAAAGGTATAGTGATTAAATTATAACTCTTAGAGGAAAACTTTTGATTTGTGAAGCACAGTTTCTTGGTTCAGTAAAGCCTGACTCAAACAATTCTCCCTTTTTTTTTTATTTTATATCCTAAACTCTCATATCTATTTGACTCTAAGTTTCTTGGTGTTTTCTAGGTGTAATATGACTTATTATCATTCAGGATCAGAATTAACCACTGTGAAAAATCTAGCCTTATGTTCTATGAAAAACAACTGAGGAATTCTCTCATCCAGACCATAACTGATGATTGAGTTAAATTATAACTTTTAAACAGAAATGTAAACCTTCTCTTAGGCTTTTGTCTTGGAGACAACATGACATCTTTAGATACTATTTCAATGCTTTATGATATATGTGATTAAAAGCCAGGCCATTAGAAAAGTAGTTTCCATTTTTTTCTATTTTAACAGAAAAGTATAGTCATGAGATGTCCTAAAACAGACAGGTTTCTGTCTCATAATCATTGGATTAGAAAATACTTGTCTTAATGAGATGCCAATATGAGACAAAACAACTTTCCATGTTCAAATGTAAATATTTATTGAATACTTTGACTTATGTCTTTCTCAGTTGCACAGTGTCAGCTTAACTATTTATATCTAAGAAATAACTTTCAGAATTCATAAGGACTGCATTAGGCCTGATTAGGAAGAAAAACTTACATGTTTACATTTGCATAGTTCATATATGAGTGGGGAAAATATCAAAAGGTCAAAAGAAATATCTTTGCAGTTCTCAGTGCTAGCCTAGAAATTCCATATGGAACTTTGCGGAAAAGTGCGTTCATATTTGTAGTAAATATAGATAGTAAATAATTCTTTAACCATGCCAAATTATCATTAATCTCCTTGAATTTTACCTCAGTCCCTCTACATTCATTCCTATCTCACTTACACAAAAGTGAAACAATCAAAATTGAGTCCTTTTAAATCTTCCTAATTGTAGCAGGACTGTGCTTTCTAATCAATGAGAGCTCTACAAACTTAATTATTAACTACTGATTTTTTTTCTCTCACCATAGCATAACATTTGCCTTCTAAGACCGAACTAGAGGGAGGTAATAAAAACTTAAACATATAAAATGCTTCCACCAGTTTACTACTCTAGCTGACCCCTTTCCCCAAAAGTGAGGACCTTTGAGAGAACATTATAAAGTATATTGTCAAATACAAGTGATATTTCAAGAAGAAAACCACAACATTAAAAACTGCGAGATAGATGACTGTCTTATTATAAGCAGGTGCTATGTAAATATGGAGGAAAAAGACTATTCTTGCCCCAGAGGTTATATTGTTTGCAAAGCAATAGTGGATTGTGTGTATGCAGCCCAGCAGATGAGTTTGTGGAAGCAATGTCAGATACTTCCAGTTCTCATAAGCTCTGCTGCAAACAGCAGTCTAATGTACATGAAATTTGCTCTTAAACACAGACATCATCATAGGACTAATCTTCAGATTTATGTCTACCACACATAAAGCTTATTACTTATGTTTCATCAAAGTAAACAGATTTTTCAAAAGCAATCACATCCCAATTAATACCTAACATGCTTTAAAAAGAAGTTAAAAGTTTCAACTGGCATAGGGAGCAAGTAAATAATAAATAAATAAATAAACCTGTTAAATATAGTTCATGCAGAACAATTCCAACGAAACTTGTGAATTTTGCAACCTTTTGAGGAATTATTTTCTCATTTTAAAAATTTCCATAGAAACTCTTATATGTAAATGGTGAGTCTGAATAAACCTAGGTGTGAGCTAGAATAAGAAATTATGCAATTTTTTTTTATTTTTACATTAAAAATTGCAAGCTAAACTCCAATTATATTGTGAAGATATTGTTAAAAGTCCTGAAACTTATTGAACTAATACATCTAGGCATTTTCTTCAAGGCTTTTGAATTGATTCCATTCAGGGAAATGCAATACAGTTAGCATTCAACTTTAATTGCAATGAGGTGACAACATACTGGGTAATGAGTTGTTTATGAGTTGTAGATGTGTTTACAATGAGTTGACAATGTGTTGAATAAAGTGTGCTTCTAAAGTTGTAGATCTATTTACAGTGAACAGTGGGGGAATGTGCATTAGTTGTCGATTTGTTTGTTTACATTGTTTTCGATTTGCCATTGCTATAAAACAAATCTCAGGCTGATGAAGGATGATTGTGCGTTTTAATGATTTACTGTAGTAGTTTGTCTGAAAAAGTACTTAGCTCTGCTTCATCTGTCAGTTCTCACTGCAAAAGCTCCCAGTCACAATAGTTTTATTAGCACAGCATGGGCCATTTGTAAGAATACCATGCATCTAAAAAAATTTCAGTGCTTACTTGTTCAGTCTGCTGCATTCTGGCTGGCTGAGCTGAACTGAATTCCTTCTGCTCTGCACAAGTTTGTATCTTTTAATATGCACCAAGATGTGCGCTTGAAGCTATACATATACCATTCCTGGAAATACTTTCCCTGCTTTGTCCTAAGAATGGTCACATACTTAAATTACTATCTACTCTTTCTTCCTGCTGCTACCTTCTCAAAAACAGGTTAAAAAAATCTACCATCAGATTATGCTGGATTACATGATATGATGAAAACCAAATGTACATTAGAGGATACTTGCTTTTAGGCCATAGAAAATCTTTCAGCAGTTTGCAGCAATTTGACAAAATAAACATTGAAATATACTTTGTCACTTCAATCACTGTATTCTTAATAACCTTTTTCTAAACAGACACAAAAAGGAATTTTTCATTGTTTAGTTGCCATGTTAGTTTTTCCCAATTACTATTCCTTTGGTCAAGAGCAAACATGTTTCATAGGTTTTCTCTTTGTTAGTTCCAAAGAACATTATACAACATATATCCCCCTTTCATCTTCCCTCCCTGTGCATCTTTTAAGTATGCATTCTTGACTAAGTTTTTGCAATCCATATCTTATCATGGGTTTCTCCAATAACCAAACACATTTTGTCCTCAAAATATCTGCTAAAAAGCTCCCTAAGGAGCTGATAAAGGAGTCTAAGAGATGTCTCAGACCTGGATTGCATTGCTATGCAGAAAATGTGCTCTACCCAGGCAAAGTGAAGAACTTCTGGATCCTGTCAAAATATGATTTTGAATGTCCTGAACAATATAAAACTAGTCCCAACAATCTGATAAATCTCTGAAATATTAAACAGATTAGAGAGATCCGGAAACAAAAAAGGCAGAATATATATTATACAGCATTTAGAAATTATACACTGCTGGCTATAGTGTGAATGCATTACCAGTGTCCTGACTTTTTATCTTTCTTCCTCATTATGCTTTTATCATTAGTTTATAGTTAGAAATTCAATTGCTTGGAATTTAGATACTGTAATTCTAAATACTTTTTCCCACAGTGATCACACATAAAGGACGAAAGCTATATCTGCAGGAAGAAGTGCTAGCACCATGGTATTCTCACTCCTTGGGGAGCAAGGTTTGGCCACACTGGAGGAAGAAGAAGACAAGATTGATAGGAAACTAGCTAGACTCTTCCACAGTTCTGTTCCACAAAACCATAAGTGGCCAAATAGCTAATCTATCTACATTTTTATGCTGCCTGTGCTTTCTTATCATATCACAGAATCACAGAATATGCTGAGTTGCAAGAGACCCACAAGGATGATTGAGTCCAACTCTGGCCCTGCACAAGACCAATTCCAAGAGTCACACCACATTGGAAAGTATTATCCGAATGTTTCTGGAACTCTGTGAGCCTTAGTGCTATGACCACTTCCCTGGGGAGCCTGTTCCTATGTCCAACCATACTCTGTGTGAAGAACCTAATATTCAACCTAAACTTCCCCTGACACAACTTCAGGCCATTCCCTTGAGTCCTGTCACTGGACACCACAAAGAAGAGATCAGTGTCTGCTCTTTCTCTTCCCCTCAGGAGAAAGTGATAGACTGTAATAAGGTCTCACCTCAGTCTCCTCTTCTCCAGGCTGAAAAGACCAAGTGACTTCAGCTGCTCCTCATACAGATTCCCCTCAAGGCCCTTCACTATCTTTGGTGCCCTCCTTTGGACACTTTCTAATAGTTTAGTGTCTTTCTTATATTGTGGTGCCAAAACTGCACACAATATTTAAGGTGGGGCCACACCAGTTCAGAGCAGAGTGGGACAATCACCTCCCTCAACTGGCTGGCAATGCTTTGCTGATGCCCCCCCGGACACAGTTGGCCCTTCTGGCTGCCAGGGCACTGCTGAATCATATTCAACTTGCCGCTGATCAGGACCCCCAGGTCCTTTTCTGCAGCACTGCTTTCCAGCATCTCATTTCCCACTCTGTACATACATCCAGGGTTGCCCCATCCTAGGTGCAGAATTTGGCACTTTTCCTTGTTGAACTTCATATGGTTGGTGATTTCCCAGTCTTCTGATCCGTCAAGGTCTCTCTATAGGACCTCCCTTCCCCCAAGGGAATCAACAGCTTATATATATATATGTATATGTATATGAGGTAATAGTAAAAGGGCACAACAACAAAACCAGACAAAAAAGAAGAACTCGCAACAATTACAAATCAGAAAAAATCAATTGCTCCCCTTTTTCCCTATGTTCTGGATGCAGAAGTGCTCTCTGAGGACTGGTGGGGACCATCAAGATCTGCAGCAGTGTGAGGTGCACTCTGATGACAGACAGGAGGCACCCAAGGAAAGCAGGAGGTGGGTGGAAAGATCTCGGGGGCTGCAGGGGCTCTCTCTGAGGTCCAGGGAAGCCCCAGGGGCTCCTGGGGCTGAGGGTGACATGGGAAGGGGCTGAGGTCTCCCAGGGGCTGAGTAGGGGTTTAAGGTTTATTTCAAACCAGAAAAACCTGCAGGTAGGATCCTCTCAGGGGGAAGAGATGGTAGGTGAAATCCTCAGAGGCTGTAGGCTGAAGCAGAGGTGACATCTGTGGCGACCGCGGCAGCAGAGGCAAGGACATCCTCTCTGTGTCCTTGGCAACTCTGAAGTGGCACATGTGCAATGGCAGCAGCTGTTCGTAAAGGGTCCCCTTCTTCTCCCCAGAATTCTTTGCAACCACACCTGCGTAGTTCTCTGAACTGCCCTCTGTTCCACCTCATGGGGCATGGTTTTGCTTCATCACACCATTTTTACTGGGTGGTCACTAAAGCCTGCCTCGTTCCCTGCTCCACCCTGCCTCTGCTCAGTTCCCACGTGCAAGAAGCCACCTGCCCTTGCTCTAGCCACGTGGCTTGCTCACACGGGCTGGGATGGCATCCGCCTGCCTGGGGGATGCTCTGTCCCGGTGCGCAGTGCAGTGCCGGAGCCACCCCTTTCCAGAGCGGTGGCAGCGGCCACTGCGTTGTCTCTCTGAAGCAATGGCCCTGCAGGGCAAGGCTGGGGGGGAGGAAGGGGGGGCCAAGCTGGGAGGCAGACAAGCAGGAATAGCATGTCTCCACAAGAACTTTCTTTCTATACCTCTCTATGACTACAGACCTCAGCTGGCTTTTTAGTCTAAATCCTTTGCCTTTTTGAGAAGGAGAAAAAGAAAGAGAGATCAGAAGGGGAAAAAAAAAGAATAAAAGTAATTTCTCTTCCAAGTGGAAACTTCCTTAGATATTTTGGCAATTAGAGATTGTCTTTTTCTGTGAATGACTTCAGCATTAGGAACGTTGTCCATGTTGATGCACTGTTAAGTCTGCATTTTTTTAATCCCATTAACAAATAATACCTCTTTAGAACCCTGAGGGTTCTAAAGGATTAAAAAACACCCAACAGAACAATATCATGTTATTGTCTATCACTGACAAATACCATGAACATTTGACATCAATAAAATATACTTAGGGAAACTTCTCAGTGTGTCCATTTATCCACAATAAATAATAATATTGAATTTAATGTACTTTTCCATTAGTTTTTGGGTGCAGATTAGTGTTGTAAGACATGTATATGTGCATTGTCTTTCACAAGCATAACATTTGAAATGATATTATTTTTATACCTGTAGATCACATGATACCATATTTATACTATAATGGGACACTTTTTCATAGTATATTTTTTTAATTCCAGATCTATATAAATAATATTAATTAAACATCCCCCCAGTCATGTCCTTTTACACAATACTTTCCCTGTCATGTTAAAAATTCTTGTTTTTTTCAGTTACTCATTAATTTGTTAGTGATACTAATTCTAATTACAGAAAATGGAAAATATTAATGCAAAATCAGCTGCAAAGACTGGGAAACCTAGTTCAGGATTATTTTCTCTCACTAGGAACTATGTCAACATATAAGGCCAGGTTGGATGAGGCCCTGAGTAACCTGGTTTAGTGGAAGGTGTCCCAGCCTGTAGCAAAGGGGTTGGAACTAGATGACCATTGAGGTCTCTTCCAACCCCAACCATTCTGAGATGCTCTGTAAGCTGTTATTTTCACATTAGGAAATAAACAAATAAATAAGAAAAAAAAGCAGATTTTTATGACAGACAATTAGGGGGTAATTTTCTAAAGCGCAAATCAAGGCACTCATATAAATCCCACTAACAAATAATCAAAGCTGTGGATATGCATCCATTCACACTGCTTTTGGAAATATACCCCAGGATGAATAATTTTCACATGTGTAGTAAGTTTACAGCTGATGTTTTATTGTCCACTGAGCCATCCTTTTCCTCATCCAAGATATCTGCTATGCACATTTTTACATCAAGAAGGAAGGTAGGGCTCTTATTTACTAATATGCAATGCCATAAAACTTTGAAAATAATTTTAATGATATTTGCAAATTACTTGAGTCTAAAACTCACCTAGCAGCAAAAAATACAGAGAAGGTAATAGAGAAACTGCTGTTCATGTAATTTTCATAGCTTCTTACATATTCATGTTCCAAAAGGATTTCTTTCACAGAAGCTCATGCTCATCTAACCAGACACTTTGTAAGTAAAAATGCATGAAATTTAAACCAGCTTTTCATATGGACATTTTTTTATGGCTCAGTGTTTTAGCAATCCCGCAATGGCAGACACCTATAAATGTATAATGTGATGGATTAGATTGTAATGCAATCTGGATGCATATGGAGGTGTTGTTTGCCCTTCAGTGCAAATCCATTTTCATGTCAAAAAGACTCCATTGGAACTAGTAGTGCATTGTCCAAGCAATAAGTAAGACATCGCAGTAGTTTTTATCTTTGGCAAATAATCCAAATCTTGCTCCTAATGATAAAAATTATGACAAGAGAAAAAGCTACTGCTAACAAGGAAATAATAAGAAAATCAAAATATCATTGAATAGGTTTGAATTCCTGGTTTGAACCTGGTTTTAAAGTGGAAATTTTAAATTTCTTACAGAAAATTTATTCTCTTCGTGATTTGTCAAAGCACATTGTAAAACCAGCAACAAACTTACACCTTATACAGACATGCATGAATCTGGGGCATGTCAACCTGGGGAACTTGAGAAAGTTAAACTGAAATAGCTGATAGGTGTGAATGTAAGGCTTGTTATGTAAAGTGCCTTACAATTGTGTGAATATACTCTCTGAGATCCAAAATGCTTTTGAATCTTTTCAGCAATAAGACCACCTTGTTTCTCTGCAGGACTCAAAGGCACTTTAAACTGAGGTCTACATCCATATGCTTAGGCAACTCAAGCTTTTCTGAGACTCTTCTGGTAAGTATATCTCTAGTTTAAATGCTATCTTAGAAATTATTATTTAATAGAAAAAAAGCTCACAATTTGTTTCATTTCTGTGTGACCTCTATATTAGATTATTCATATGTTTAAAACGAGCATTCATACAATTAAAATTAAGTATTGTGTTAAATTTCAATGAGACTAAGAAGAACTTAGTGGAATTCTCAGGATAAAAAGGAATAGAGTGATGTCCCCTTGTCTCCACTAAAAACAATGCACAAGAAAGTGTAATAAATAGCTCAATATTACTGGTACTAAGCATTCCGTAGATAAAAGTTTCTGCTCTTTCTCAAATTCATAAAAATGGTTAAGAAGAAAGACATTTTAAAATATAAAAAGCCTTCTAACTTTTTCAGCACTCTGCTTTTAATTTAAAATTTTTTCTAAGATGGTAAAAATCTTCCTTCAAAAGCAAAAAGAGAATGAATAATTTAATTTTACAAATTACTTATATTTAAATTCCTTGTGGGCATAGGTGTCAGAACAATAAACTGTAAAAAAATAGCCCAAAACAATCCTAAGCAAATATCTGGATGAGAAAAGAGCACATGCAGCTTCCTTATTATTTTCTCTTCAATATTTTCTTAAAATTATTTTCTCAAAATTATTTTCTCTTAAATTAATTTACAACAATCTTATATTACCTCTCCAGTATTATTTCCAGAATTTTGAAATGCAAATAAGTTACCCATATTTCTGGTACATGCAGTTTCTGTCCACATATTAATTGGCCACTTTTAAAATTTGAATCAAGCTTGTCCCAAAATCTTGTATGTGTAACATTTGAAAAAACACAGGATTCCATTTTTTCAACTGTCCACACCTTCCTCCTTCTTCCCCCAACTTTATATACTGATCATGACATGCTGTGGTCTGGAATATCCCTGTGGTCACTTGGGGTCACCTGGCCTGGCTGTGTCTCCTCTCAGCCTCCCATACACCCTCAACTTCCTCGTCAATGTGGAAGTACAAAAAGTAGAAAAGACCTTGGCCCTGTGTAAGTACTATACAACAATAATAAAACCATCTCTACAATATAAATCCTGTATCCAGCACAAATCCAAAACATAGCCCCATAGTAGTGATTGAGAAGAAAATTAACTCTACTCCAGCCAAAACCAGCACAACTGTAAATTCACAGATAGACAGGAACAGTAATATAACGGCAAAAACCCAGTCTATGCATTCAGGTTGCATAGACTGATTGACAATTAATAGTTTAAATCCTTTTTAATAACTTTTCAACCTTAAAAAAATAAGTCTCTACAGTACTTCATTAGTTATTGAAAATTTTTTCTTTTTTTTCCAACACAAACCTTTTCAAAATGGTAGTTATATTCAAGAAGCCTGTCAAGTAATACTGTGAGTGCCAACAAGATATTTTCCTCTCTTTTCTAATTGGGTAACACAGCTAATTACTGTTGTCTGTGGAATCATGTTTGATTGGCAGCTTGAATGTAAACAGAAACCATAATTTTAGATGATATTGTATAAACATTTGGAGTAGGGATGTGTAAGCAGTGAAATTTCCAGCAAGGGAAATGTATATCCTAAATAATAAGTGTTACCTGTGTATTATAGCTATCTAATATCTAATAACAATTTTTTAAAAATATACGGATTAGTGCCAAATTCTCACAATAGTTTCTAAACAATCTTTTGGCAAACTATTTATCAAAAAAATTGGAAATGTATTGGAAATTATACAGAAAACATGAAAACCAAATGTCAAAATAAAGTAGTCTTTAGATAAATTTTAAAGCTCTTCTAGATGAGGTCTATAAAAAGTTAAGGAAACAGAAATGTAATCCATACTACAAAAGAATAAGAATGAGATGTTAAAACTAAGCTTAAAAATATCTCCTAAAATACTTTATACTAATTAATTTCAGAAACACTAGGATTACTGGTAGAAAGGACCTGTATCATTAATATTATCAATAAGTCAGGTTTCATAATTGTACTCCAGAACTCTCTCTCCAAGTTTCTTTAATCATATTTTTTGATATTAAAAAAGAAAAAGGAATTGAGTGTGCTACACAAACACACAGGTCAAAAGATACTTGGTCAGTATGCTTGGGACTGGAGAGGGAGGAAGAGATTGAGTCCTGCTCTTTTTTCCCAAAAATTTTATCCAGGACATGAAAAGCAGAACAATGGAAAAATCAATAAAAGAAATGAATAGGTGACTGAGACATATATTTAGCAAATGTCCTTCACCTTTGCTTTATCTAGTGTTTTACCAAGTTAATTTAACCTCTGCTCTTCAGATTCCCAGGCCTTTATTTGAATTATCATATTTCATTTAATGAAGACTTTTTCAGAATTTTCAGAATTGCCACCAACTCATTGCAAGTCCTGCTGGACAATGCTAACTGCTCCAACATGTAACCAAGAACCTGTTAAAATGCCAAGTTCTTTTTGAGAAGAAATTTGGAAGCCCTCCCAGTTCTGACTATTTTATGCAATTTTTTGTTTCCACCAAAATTACCCAATGAAAGAATTTTGTATCGTTTCCTGTAAGGATTTTGCGTTCATGAAACCGACGTCTCTACATTTCATATTTGAAGAAAAGAAGGGAAAAACACATGTACCATTTAAATAATTTCAATAAAGGATCTTCCTATATATAAAATACTTCAAAAAATCTCAAAATTAAATATAATAACAATCCCAAAGGAAGTCTTTTGTTGAAGTTCTATTTTCTTATGAAAATTGTTTAATGTTCTGTTGAGACCAAGAAGATATGGAAGTTGAAGTTTTGAGTTACAATTGCCAACTAGAGGGTTAAGCAGCAATATCTTTGTTAAAATTTGTTCATTGAAGCTAATTCTAAAGTTCCTGCCTGATTATTATGAGGCATTATTTTTCAGAGCGAAGAGATTCTGTAGCATGTACTCTGCTAAGCACTGGACTAACAATGATCTAGAATATCACACATTGTTTCTTGAAAGACATCATTTGGGAGCAATGGCATTGGGCAGCAAATGATGCAAAACACGACTTTATGTGACAATTCAGGCGTTGAATGGTGTTGTACTACTTCAAATGGCAATTGCAGTACTGAGCGTTTTCCATTCGTGAAATTTTTGAGAAGCCAAAATACCACAGAATATTGTGTGATTTATCCCTTGTGCCTTCTCTCCTTTGAGCCTGGCTGAATAGTTCTATCTGAACTGAAGTCCTTGATTTATCCACAAAGTAGGGAGCTCTCATAGTGAATTATTCTCTCTGGTCTATAATGTTTGCTTGAGACTTGGCAGAATTTATACTACAAAAACCTCACAACTGTAGTTGTCTTATGTGCAAACGATCAATTGCTTTTGTAATAAATACTTGTGCATATGTAAAATGGTAAGAGCATATATAATTTTGATAGCTGTGTATTAAAATGAAACATGTTTTCACATATTAAATGTGCAGTTATGTACTGTTTACTTCTGAAAACACAAACCTTGGCTTTACTGTGAAGCAATACAACCTCGTTACACCACCCTTTTTTAAAGTTTGTGTCATGTACTATTGTTCTTGTCTAATTATTTGGCTATGGATATGTTCACCTCCTGGTTTTGAAAATTTAAGACACCATATGACTTTAAGTTTTTTTAGCTCAATGTGTATTTTTAATGTACTAGTCTAGATGGTATGGCTGGAATTGAATTAAAATGCAGATATATGGAAAAAAACAAACTGATTTATTAAAGGCTAAAAATTACATTATATAATGACTCAGCTGAGCAACAGAAGTTAATGTGATATATCCGCTAAGAAGTGAATCTGCTTTCGTGACTGGAGATGGATAGCTCGGCAGGAGGAAGCACATGGGAACAGCTCACTCACAACAGGCGGCAGCAGCAGCTAGTACTGCAGCCAAGGAGATTGCAGAGGGGTTTCCTACCATGATGTGCAGAACAGAACCATGAAAACCTAATCTGCAAAATACCTCCTAAGCATAGACTCACAGCAAGATATAAGACCTAAAAAGCACTACAAGGTCTTTTCTCTGTAAAAATCTTAAGTATGTCACAGGGTTCACAATCCTGCCCTGAAAAAGTGCCAAATCACTCTTTCATTTTCAAATAAGATGTCTGTCCAATTGCCAGCAGCATGTTTGGTCAGAGATTTGGATACTTCAATCTGCCAAACTGTTTAAAAAAATGTCGCTTCAAAAAGGAAATTAAATTCCAGCTTTGCACACCATTATAATCACTGACTTTTAGGTCAAGAGCTACAGGCCATCTTCTGCAATCTTTGAAAAAAACCTTCTCATTTCTTTTATTAAGCATTGGAAAGAACTAAAAACTGCAAGATAGATAATGTATTGATATTTGAAAAAAAATCCATTTGCTGTGTCACTAAAAAAATGTACTTGATGTGCAATTTGTACGCTAGATAAGGTCTATGTTAAGATATATCTGGCTCTCTGATCCGATTGTAGCTGATGCTCATATCAGCAACAGATATATCCACAATGTGGATGTTCTACTTCCTTCCACAAACCCTTTCTTGTCCGTACAGAATCTAGGAACTTCTTTTTACAGGCAAATATTATACAGATTCTACCAGAACTGACCTTCTTCATAATAACAAAAACCATTTGGAGGGGCTATTACTCAGTGTAATAAACATGAACTGTAAGGTGAGCTCACTGGTACTGACACCACAATAAAGAAAAGTCAGAAAATTTAGTGAACATTTGAGTGTATAAAAGGGGAAATTTTTAGAATGCAAAGTTAGACCTCGCTAACTGGCAAGAAGACTCGGGGATGATGAATGCATGTAAGCTGCAACTATAGATGTAGGTCATTTAGGTGTATGCTTGCAAGTTTTTTAGCTGATAAACATTAACCTTCAACAATCCTATTGTAAGTAGAAGTAGAGAAAATAAATATCAAATTGCTGAAACCTGTCATGTTTAAAATCTACAGAACAGAAAGAAAAGGTTTAGTCTCAAACACTTTTTCTTATATTTTTATACATTTGCTACTACTTCTCACTTTATGAAAGGAATTGGATTTTCTTTGTGGATGATTTAAGCCACAATAAAAACTAGAGAACACATTTGGAAACCAGTTTTGATTCATCATCTAGGAAGCCTCCTAGATCAGACAACCTCTGAAAAAGTCACTGCATGCAAGATACCAGCACTACGATATCTGTCTCCGTCCATTATGCTTTGAAAATATCAAGACTTTAATTGAAAACCATCAATCAGCCAATGCAAACATTTATTTTGCGAGAATATTCTCTCTTTGCAAGCTGATAAGTATTTGCTAGTTAAAAAAACCAAACCAAACCAAACTTTTTCAAGCCTCTATTTTTTCTGCTGTAATAGTAAATCAAGCATGAGTTCTGAGCAATGAGCAACTCTTAGAAAAACAGTTAAATGAAGGTCGCATAATGCTCAAGGAAATAATTCAACAAGATTTTCAAGAAAATAATTTACTCCCAAACATTTGTTAAGATTTGAGTTGCTGGCTGGGTAGCCTAACCATTTGAGCTGTTTCTTTGGTAAATGTTTGCAAATAGTAATCAGTAGTACAATCAGTTTAATTGTATTTGATCACAACTCAATTTTTCAATTGCTGATTGGAATAGAAAAATTGCTTATTGGAATAGACACATAAGTTAAAGGAAGGCAAAGCATATGTCTATGGTCTGTTATTATCTAAAAAGATTTTTAGTTTTAGAGCACTGTTTCATCTTGCAAACAGAAGCATAATGTCAAATGTTTGAAGGTAGAGGTCAGTAAAGTGCAAACTGAAAGTAAAAGGCAATTTTTGACAATGAGGACAATTAATTATTGCAACAGTTTTCCAAGGGATACAGTAATTTTTGCATTGCTTGGAATCTTCAAAACAAAATGGGTGGGTTTCCCAAAAATAATCTGTTATGCCTCTGTGGGTTATTGTCTGCTATGGGAAAACTGAATGAAATCTCTGATCTTTTTTGTGCAGGGAGTCAGGCAACATGGCTGTAATGGCACCTTCAAAATGCATTAGTGTAGTCATTTAGTCTTCTAAAATTTGAACTAATAATAAAAATTTTTATTTCTCTTTTTTAGTGTATTCTGTTCTAAAATGACTGTCATGTTTCTGACATTGATAGAAACAGCATTCAAACACCATCATTTTCTTTGTTACAATCACTCAGATGTCAAACAGGGAGGGGCTTCCACCTTCTGATGTGTTGCTGTATCACCCACAGGTAATCTGTAAATATTTGTCGACGTTTATCCTTGTAACAAAAAGGAGACAGCATAAGAAAGGGGACGGAGGAAATTCTGTATGGCCAATGCCAGTTTGGGGATCTGTCAGTGGCAAATTATCATTTCCATTTTGTCTTGTGATTGTAACTTTCGTTATGAATTAGAGCATTCATTTTGTAGCAGCAGCTTGACATGTAGTGAGGGAATCACGATAGTGTATGACAGAGCAATCAGCAGCTGACTTGAACCAGTACTGAGTGGCTGTTCCTTACTAGAGCAGTGATATTCACATTGTTAGAGCTATTAACAGTGAATAGCTACAAAAACAATGGGGAGACAACGATGGCAAAGGTTTGGAGCTGAAATCTGGACCTTTCCTGCCCACTTCCAGATACTATAATCCTGATGGGAAATGTCATGGTTTGACTCTGGCTAAAAGCCGAGAGCCCACACATAGATCGAAAATTTCTCAGAGAAGGGAAAAAAACCCCTCAACTTTTGTGATAAGGAGTACAAGCAACTGTTTATTAACTACTTCATACAAGCAAAACAGGCTCTAACTTAGAATGTTAAGTATTTACTACTACTACTACTTCTACTACTAAAATCAGAGTTTAAGAGTTTAAGGGTGAGCAGTTGGATAGTTGTTACAGACCCCTTTCTCCCCCCACTCCTCCCTTTTAAGATCCTTCACCTTTCCCCTGCAACTCAGGAAGGCAGGTGGCGGGGGGGGGGCGGTTACAGTCAGACGTGGTCTTTGCTGCTGCTCAGAAGAGAGAGAGAGTCCTACCTCAGCTTTCCTCATGGGGTCTTTTTATTATATTGACAACAGCTTTCCAGGTATTGTTGTCACGTAAGTCACTTTACCATAGGTGCAGTCATTCACGTGCCGGCTGCTCAGCTGCTTCATCACGGACCACCAATCCTCCCAGGAAATGCTGCTCTGCTGCTCCAGCATCTTTTCTTCTCACGGCCCACAGGATTTCACCAGGCCCCTCCGCTCCAAACACAGGATCACAGCCTCTCTTTTCCAGCACTTTTCTGTCCGGTGTGGAAAAATCTCCCAGTCTTTCCACGGGTTCCCAGATGAAATTTTTGCTCCTATGATTCCTCACAGATTGCTGGGGCCCTATTTCAGTGTTTAAGGCATCTTCTCTTTCTCCTTCCCTCCGATCTTGGTGTTAATCAAACTCCTCACCCTCCTTTCTCTTAAGCCGCCATGATGTTCTGGGCAGCTTTTTTTTCTACTCCTTCTTAAATATGTTATCACAGAGGCATTGTTGCCTGACCTTGGCTAGCTTAGAGCAGAGAAAAACTCTGGCAGCTTCCTAAAGAAGCCTCTCTCCTAGCCCCCCCCAGCTAATAAAAAACTCTGGCTACTTAAAACCACAACAGGAAAAAAGAAAAAAAGAATCTTTCCCAAGCAAGGCAGGCCATCTAGCAGCAGAGGCCATAAAACCTGGCAAAGCACCACAGGGGATCTGCTTAAGTCAAATGTAGATCAATCCTAGAACTCCTAGGTGTAGCAATATCTAGTTCTAGAGACCACTCGGCAAGAAAATAGTATTCTTCAGGTAACCAATGTTACTGCAAATATCCCTATTAAAGAAGAAGAGGTGTTGAGGAAATGTTTCATTGCTCTCATGAATTTACAAGTTGCTTTCACTAAAACACACTATGCCTGTCTGGTGAGAATAGGATCATCTCCTTCTCAAATTTCTGAAAGTATTCTATGTGAAATTAAAAGTCTGATATTTCTAGAAGAAAACTAACAAGAAAAGTTGAAAGGAAGAATTTATGAAAGTTTTGAAGGAAAAGCTAAAAATTTAGATATAAAATGAAAGTAGATTGATGTTTGCAATGCAAGTTTACCAGAACTATAATCTAGCAGGATAAAAGGGTAATATACCTCATAGACAACAGAAATTCACTAGATCTCCTCTTCATTAAAACGTATCACACAGTTCTACATTGCAAAATATTTTTCAAACAAATGTTATCAAGGAAATGGAAAGCCTTGTCTTTTGAGAGCAGTCTCTTGAACACGGCTTTTGAGGTTGTAAGAAAATATGATTACTGTCTACAAATATATCAGAGTGTACATGCCAGTGAGTGAAAAGAACCATTTAAAGATGCAATGCATTTAAAGTACAAGGACCGAGGCCAAAATTCGTTTAGAGTGAAAATAGAATAAGGTTTCGAGCTGTCAGAACTTCTGGGACTGTCTTCCAATGTGAGAACATGGGAGAGTAAATTAATAGGAAGCTCTTTGAATTTCTGAAGGGAGCTAGATAATGCAGTCCCTGCAGAAGCAAAGGGCTCCACTCAGTGACTTAGGAGCTTTCTAGTTTTACTCTTTGAACACTAAGAGAAAGAGGAAGAAATCACACTAAAGATGAGAATGTCACTTTTAAATGTCTCTCAAATATTTATTTTCATTGTAATTGTAATTATTCCTTAACACACACACACACTTCAGCATTTTTTTCTAGACATCTCTAATTAGAATTCAATACTTTTCTTTCTATCAATTATCCCCTCAAAAAACCCTCCAATATAAGTATGTGAAAGAATACTTACCTCTAACTGAAATCTCTTGCTTAGCACCAACATTTGTATGAATAGAAAAACAGGCTTTCCATTTGTGGAAATTGTGGTGAATGCAGGACTTTACCACCATGATAATTTCTGGTCACTGAGGCTGTCCTGGCTTTATCATCGGTGGTGAAAAATCTAATTTTCTGGACTTCTTTAAGACTCCAGAATTGAATTGTGTGCTAATCCACCACCCAGCAGACCTCGTATCAAAGTGAGTATGATTTAATTATGTTGCTTGGGCTTTAGCTTTAGCTGACTTCTTGCTCCATAAAGATACAAAATTTTGAACAAAATTCACTAGGTCATTGTTAAAAGTGCTATCAACTTGTGCTGGAGCATGCATAAAATTCACATCTTATGGGCACTATGTTTCCTGAGCTGTTGAATACTGTCACTGAGGAAGATGTGCAGGCTGCCAGTACCAATAGCTGATGTCATGTGAAGGTATAATAATCCTCAGCATGGCATCCTTTTCCTGATATAATTTGCTATGAATGGGTGCAATAGCTAAAGAATCTCAAATTCAAATGGAAGGATTTCTTTTTGTGGTTTTATAACTGTGACAGTATGATATATGAAAGATCTGCAATGTGGGCATTACCTGACACACTATTAATCCTATTATTAGATGTACTATACTTTTGCCTTAAGCCTTCCCCTCTGACCCAAAGAAGACCCCATTACAATTGGCATTGTATAAACACGTAACTTAATTCATCTTAAATAAAGAGAAGGCAGTTGAAAAAAGGAAAAGAAAAACAAACAAAAAACCAGATTATTTTTAAAATTCCTTTGTTTGTTCATTTTTCTTGCTCCTAGTGCTTAGCTTTTCCATAGACCCTTAGAAATTTCAATGCCCTTGCTAGTTTTAAGAACTTGCTTCAGAAATCTTTATACTCTGGAGAAATCTTCCATTTGAATGCTACTCTATAAGACTTTTAATACGTTATTTTTAAGGCAAGTTGTGTAATTTGTAATGCTTTCTTTTTCTCATGGCATCTATTACAATATTCTTCTTTCTAGTTACCATTGCTCTTATCAGTCTAGGTTTTCTACTCAGTTTCTCTGTTTGTTACTTAATAACCAAGACAAGAGTGAAAATAATTTCTTGATGATGATGACAGTAATGTACCCCTATCCAAATAGTCCTAAATATTTGACTTAAACCTAAAAGTTTGATTTAAATAAATTCAAACCTATTTCTCCTTCTTTAGGAAAGTATCCTAAACTCAGCATTCTATATCCTGGTAATCTTTTGTTTGAAAGAATGCATGTCTTTATGCAAATATCTTTCATAAGCTGCTTGACCAAAATGGCTTTCAAGCAGGTTTAGAATTCACTTCACACATTCGGAAGCTATAACATTCTGACATATTAGTTAGTTGGGTTTTGAATGGTTCACAGGTCTTCATTTTCCAGCAACTCGATGTTTATGGCATGTGCTCAATTGTTTTAAAGCATGACTAAAAAGTGTAAAACTGGTCTATGAAATCACTAGTCCAGAAAAAATTCTCTGCTCTGTTGAATTCAATAAGCAGTATGTATATTCACTTTCTTTGTCTATTACATTTTTTTTTAACCTTTTGAATGTTTCAGAATTGTAGGGTTGGAAGAAATACTTACCCAGAAATATCAATTTTCTGTATGAAAACTTCATAGTGCAGAAAACACTTTTTTTTTAAATGTGAAAATGTGAATCTCTACAATAATTACAGCTTTGCTAAGCAATCCACAGAATTGTACCTGTTTCCTCAAGATCACTGAAAGAAGGGGGAAAATATCCTGTCTCTATTCAGCATCCTGCAATAGGAAAATAAAAACTGAACAGAGCAGTGTAATTTGGAGTTTTGAGGACAAAAAGACAAAAAAGTCTGTTTCCCTAGAATGACACGTGCAAAAATACCTTTTTTTCATGAGTTTCTTCAAGTTGTACATCATGAAAGCACATTGAAAGAAATCTTTGAAATCACATCTCTCTTTGGATGTTAACAGCTTTTTTGAATAATCTGTTTTCCTTAATGATGAGAGAGGTACAAACTTTAATAAAACCAGCATGTGTTTATGGCCATTTTAAACTAATTGTACTGACTATGTTCTGTTGAACTGATGAATTGCATCCATTAGAATTCTCTCGTATAACACTCAGCATTTGTTGACATTTTCTGTATTTTCCTGGTCATTTAGGTAACTGGTAAAGTGAGATATGTCATATTCCCTTTTCGAGCTCAGGTCTCCCCAGTTGTGAGGAAGACATAACACTTAAAAAAAAAAAAAAAAAAGGAGGAGTTGTACAAGTTATAGGATTTTCCTAAAAATACTCTGCTTTTCAGTTGTATTGAAAGTGCCAACATTGACCAAATGAACAAATAGATTTTCTCTTCATGATAGGTTAAAAATAGTTGAGGGTAAACGCATTTTCAGTTTCAGTACAGGTAGAAAGTATGATGCCTAGTTTTACATAGCTCTGCTAAGCAGGTACATATGCATCACTCGAAATGGTGTCTAATACTCTACAGATGGCAATTACTTCCAGAGGAATGGCTAGGGACTTAATTAAAAAAGGCTGAGAGTTAGCAAACTAAAATGCTGCAGAAGCACATGAAAAATCTATACATTATGCAAGAGACTCTATAGATTATTTAAGAAGTTAAAGTGTCTCTTTAAATTTTCCCTTTGTTTCTCCACAAAAGGTTTACTCTAAAATAAAGGTTAGGTATCTCATGTTTGAAATTATATTTTAGCTAACTGAACCTACTACACAACAAAGCAAAATACATTTGACTGCACAATATTGATTTTACATGAAAGCACATCAGTTAGTGAAATGCAAAAACCAATAAAGCATCACCCCTGGCTGTGATAGATATCTCTAGACACAATTTATTTTTACATTTAAACCAATTATTAGGCTTGTTGCATTTAAAAAAGTGCACCATATATCCTTACAAGGACTTTTTTATTCAATCAAATCAATTGCATTGATCTCCATATTCCATATTAAACACCAATCTTAAATTAAAGCTGACACATTTTGAAGGCCATAATAAAAGTTTCTAAGCAGAAATAAATTCTACAAGGCTTTCTTTGTGTGTTTTTATGCCCAAACATGAATACAAATATTGATTATGTTTTAACACACAATTTATAAGCTATTTTAATGCTTATTTCTTCCTAAAAATTGTTCAATAATAATAATACAAACTAACAGAAACAGAACACTCCCTGAATTTCTATCTGTTGCACTGGAATATGATGATGGTTTTCATCAATAGTGAAATGACAGAATAAAAATAAATCCTTAGGCATAATTGTTCATGAAGAATCCATGACTAAAAGTACATACGATTAATCTACCACTTGTTGAAATGCAGATATAGGGAAAGATTTGTTTCCTTTGAGCATATTGTTAAAACAATTAACATCTACCTTGAGCCTGACCAAGTTGTTTTCACTCTCAAGTGGTGTCTACAAGCAAGGCTGTAAATTCAGAGTGGGCATTTGCATGGACAAGGTTATTATGCATAGGACTGGTGCTAAGTATTCTCATGGTGAAAGACTTGATCTGCTGAAGATATTGTCAAAGCTCCAATTTTGTACAAAGAGGCCAGTTTTCGTCCAGCTGACTTTTCCCCTTACTGCACCATCTCTCTATGGCTGGTATAAAAACAACCGTGACACCTGGAAGGGACTTCTTGCTTGTCCCTGGCTCATCAGTTTCCCAGCTTTTAAAGCTCTATTGACATTGTTTGAACTTCAGAACTTCTATCTCTCAATAGTTTTCAATTAGTTTTAGATACATTATTCAACTCTCTGAAGCTTTCCTGAGTTTACACAGAGTTTGTATAAAATGTAAGTATCCACACTTTAGAAATATCAAATATTCAGAATGTTCACCACCCTCTTAACACTTCTCCATCTCTTCATATTTCTATGTGCACATGTTGCAGTCAAACGAACAGCATAAGAACCAAGGAGGGAATTTGTCAAATACTCCAAATAGCTGCACATCACTACAGATTATGACTGCTTGGATTTAGGGAACATTTTTTTGGCTGAGGAAACATTCCAATGGGATAGATTAATCTATGTAAACCACACAGCTCAGCTGAAACTGCTGTTTGGCATTCTAAATTGCCACCTTTGTCTTCTTTCAGCACAAAAATGTGCATTTCTTCCTATAATAAAGATATTTTATAATAGCAATAAGGCAACTCCAGGGTGTGCGGTTATCATGAGATAATCATACCCTGGAGGGATTGCAGATACTTGGCTGTGCCTCATAACACCCCATGTGTGTGTTTATCTCATGATAACCCTAGTCTCTTTTGTATCTTATTGCCTAATTATCCTCTGCTAATGCAAAATACTAATTTTTTGTCTGAAACAATATGTGCAAGAATGCATTGCTAACAATCACTGGAGGACATTGACAAATAATGCTGTCACTACTCTGTACTCTCTTGCAGTCAGAAATTTGCATAAAGAAGCAACTTTGGATGTTTTTCTAAACCAATTCAAATCCTTTTAGGCAAAATCAACAAAAATATTGGAAGCAGGCCAAATAAATATCTATAAACATTCCATGTATATTCTTACAGTGATTTATATAGTTTTACTTATGCAAAACACTGACTTTCTTTCTCATATGTTTACATCTCTTTACATTTCTAATTCTAATACATAGAATGTAGTTTTCTGTCTGTTGCTTATGGACCCTGAAGAGACTCCATTTATATCCATTTATATGCCAGGATCGTGCATCTGATATTTATCAGAGGATTTTTTTTACTTTTTATGGGCATATAGAGAGTAATAGCTACATTTCTAATACCATTAGGAGATATTCAGAGAGAGTAAAGATTCTGGACCTCTCTTAAGCAGATGGAACTTTTCTTCACTACAACATGCAACAAAAGAGTTATACCTGTTTTCCAATGATACTGAAATTTGAGATACGAAATGCTTACAGATAGTGTTCAGTAACTCCTTAGTTGAACGAACGTCATAAAAATCGCATACAATCAGAAATTATTGAAAATAAACAAATTAAAAAATTATTTTCCATTTTTAACTGATAGACTTATTTTGCAATTTAAGTGTGAACATTGCAAAACATTGTAAAAAGTAACCTAACACATAAAATAGTATGCATAAGGATTTTGTTTTCCTCTTTTATTAAAAGCTATATAGATTGAAAATCAGTGACTGGTCAAATTATAATCTGACATATTAAAATTACAAACTGCATCAAATGTAGCAGAAAAAATGTTGTCAAAACACAAAATGATAGGTTAATCCCAGAATTTAAATTGTACATTATTACTAAATGTGTATTTCACATATTGTGTTCACATATCAAAACACTGTGTATGTTTTAACAAATTTAAAAGAGGGTTTTTTTTCCATGGGTCATATTAACAGAATAGAAAACAGACTATCCAGTAATGACAAGGAATTACAAGGCAAATTTTTATGTAAACAAAAATGAGAGAAGACAAACAGTGCAATATTTTTAGAGAAATACATTTGATACAATATTAAACACAACAAAAAATGCAGTCCTGAGTGTGAAGGAAAGATAACGCAGGTATCCCCCAAAAACTCCAGGAGTGGAAGGATTTAGGAAAATTTATTTCTGAAGGCAAAACACTAAAAAGAACATTAAACCTAACAGTGTTACAAACACGGGGCCTTGGGGAAAAGATATGCCTCTGTTCTTCTCAATGCTTTTATTGTTTCTCCTGTCCCTGCCCCTGCTGCAGGGGCCTTCTGAAAAATCTGCAAACTTATCTTTTTCCCATAGCAGAGAGCCAATCCCTGTGGAATGCGGGAGAAGAGAAAAACACGAAAGCATTCCTGTGGAAGTATGGCACTCTCTTGAGTAGGAAAATTTTCCCTGAGTGAACATGAGCCTTAACTCCTCGAAAATAAGTATTCCAAATTCATTTACTCCTACAATGAGAATTCAAAATATAAGATTTTATCTATCTGTCTTGTATATGTGTATCTGCATTTGTTTATGTCTATGTATGTACACGTACATTTCTGGCTTTATCTTATGTTTTATAATATGTAATTCTTTTCCATACTGCTTGCAACGTACAAAAATCTACATTTACTAGGACTACCTGAGTAGATCTGCAGGCATTGGACTCTTATTTCCTTTGTTGTGAGCTAGAAATAATTATATTAAGATTTTTTCTTTTTTTAGAATACCTATTTATACACTCTGTTTCTATGTAAAATGCTTTCATGTTCCCTGTTCTCCCACTCAAGCAGGTCTTCTGAAAAGCATGTATGTTTATCTCTTTTAACATTGTTTACAGATCTCATTTCCCAGTCATCTGTTTGTTTTAGATGACCTTCTCTGAATTCTATCTTCTTGTTGCCAGTGGAAGAGAATTGTCTTAATACAGTTCTCCTCAGAAGTTGCTAGCTCTGTAGCTGTTTTGCCTATGGCATTCCTGGCAGCACTTGCCATAGTACATTCTTGGAAATGGAATCAAGGGGCATATTCCCAATGAATATATACCAAAAGAATTATAAATAAAATACCACTAATTGATGTTGACATGCAAAACCCACATTAATCATAGCAGCTTCTGGTCTAGAACAAAGTTCTGAGCTCACAATATTTTATCTTAATAGAAAAATGCCTATAAATCATGTGAGTTAGGAAAAGGCTCAGAGAAAGCTACATGTACTGAAATCAGCAGAATTTTCCCACACAGTGACCTCAAAGCAATTATTAGTTGTTGTTATTATTATCATTATAAAATCTTTGAACTGATGTTAATGGGGTCCTGTGAAGATACCCTTCATAAGAGATAGCTAGTAAGAGCTTTGCAAATAAAGAATAGTCCATTATGCTAGCCCTGTTGTGAATTTTCTCCTTCTTTATTCTTTACGCCATTAAAATTCATCTTAGTCTTTAAAGTGGACAACAGTTTGCCAGTAGTAACAGAAATTACTCTGGATAGCCAGACAGAAAGTTTTGTGTCCTAGAACATGGTAGGAAATCTACCTGAAATATTCTTGATCAATTGGTAACTGATCAACTGGAATTGGATTTAAATTTCTACAGTCAGTCTTTCATCTGTCCCATAGAATTTTTTGCTAGCCTTTATCTTGAGCCACACCTTACTGACAGACTTCAGGATTTCTCCTCCTCCACAGAAACAACATTCCTCCTGCCAGCATTACCATTAGCTATCAACAAATATTTAAATATGACTAAATGAAAATAGCCCAACAAGTTCCAGAGAAAATGTTTATCATTAAAATTTTGTCATGTGTATTATGAAAAAAAAGTAGGTAAGAAATATTTTAGTTCAAAGAACATTATAAAGGGGAATACCTGCTGCAATAAAGTCACTTACAATAATTTGTAATGGAGAGGCCTTGTTTTAACACATGCCATTTTTTGATTGTTAGAGTAATGGATGTATTAAGGCCAATGTCATATATTATTTCTCTGTAATCAAATAATTCCTCACTGCTTTACGATGAATTAAAGCAAAGGCTAAATAATCTTCTATGCTAAAAGTGAGCATGCTGGATTCTGATTTCAGTCTTTTGTTTGTTTCTGAGTTTTGCATTAAAATCTATTGAACTTAAAATAAACAGAACAAAATTATTATTATGTAATCAGTATGATCTTGTATTCCATAAGTTCAAACAACTAAAAGAGCTTATATTTTTTTGTTAAGTTCCCCCAAACTATGAGTATTTGAAAACTGTGTTTTATGCTGACTTCACTGCTCCTGATGTGTGTAAAGGAGCCTGGATCAGCTGAGCTCCCATTCTGGCTAGTCTTACAAGTACATTTAAGACAAGATGTAGAAAAAACATTTCCCATGGTGAAGACAGAAACAGTTCAACTTTGATCAGGAGGTCTTCTGCATGACCTCAACAGATTCCATCTCATGCTCATTTTCATGACTCTTTAAGGAGAACTTACAGTGATGGGAAATTGACACAGTACTAAGATCTATCTCATAGCAATTTTAGCTGATACGATTTGCATGTCTAATGACACTTTACTGTCTTCTGGAGTACTGAAAAAGTCCATTCCTAAAGAATGGAAATTCAATGATTCCTGTTCAAATAGGAAATTTCAAAATTTCCTATTGAAATACAGGTTCCCAATTGATCCCATATTGATCGACCTGTGTTGAAGGTCAAGATGTCATTATCAAAGGCCAAAGGAAATTATGATTACTACTTAAATCTGATATAAACAGCTACAGAAAGCAAGTCAGAATTTCTAATGGACTATGAAAAAACCTGAAAAGGCAAATTGGACTGTATGCAGCATATTCTAAGAATATAACAAATATTATATTTGAAGATTAGCATTTCTAGTCATCATCAAGTTACCTAGCCAGATTTTATCTATGAATACAATTTTTAAACTAGGATCTCTTTTCACATTGTTAACTTAAACGTATCCATCTGCGGAGATTAAATGCCTCAAGAAGAATACTGGCAAAATCTATAACCTAAATCTTCAGTGCCACAGAACACAAACAATTACGCTTTTGAATGTCATCGGTGATTGAACCTTAAAACAGATGGTTGGCCCTCCTGTAAAATATCAAGAACGTTCCAGATAAATTAGAAAACTGGGGATATACTGGCAGCACATTTGTGCTGCTGTGACACTATTTCAGTCTAAAATTATTCACAGTCACCATCTCCTATGAATATTAGAAAAAAACACATCTAATTGGAGTAATAGCAATAGCTTTGGGATAAGTTTTTAGTATTTCCTCTTCAATCTGAAAAATGGATTTTGAAATGTCTGAGTTTTTAACCTTAAAATGTTTCACTTGTCAGCATCATTAATAAAAGGTTATTTAAAAAGAATGAGACATCTTGTTAAGATCCTTCAAAATACACAACTCTAAATTTCAGCTCAGATGAACACCAAGTTGTGCTTAGCAGTAAGGCAACAAAAGAGATACACATACATAAAACTCACTCAGATTTGCTGAGAGTGGCTTTTCAGTTTACTTTCTCACCCTTGAGTCCTGCAGTAATGCTACACTCCCCTTAGGAATACTGCTTCAGTTTCAGTATGGCCAGGATTTTCTCCTATATCCTGTTATCTTTACATACATTTACTGTGTTGGCTTTATTTCAACAAAGCATTTAAATAATCATTCATTCCTTCCAAAAATATATTTAACTTTGTGCTTACCTGAAAACACATGCTTATGCTACATTTACTTCAGTGAAATGTAAGCACTCGCTGAGCTACTCTGTGGAAAGAGGATCCAGTGAAGGTACTGCTGGCCTTAATGAGAGATTAAAATCAGGGCCTTAGCCATGTCTTAAGAAATTAAAAACATCATTTCTGAAAGGAATGAAAGACTTTGAAACCAAATTCTGCCTCCAACATTGTAATATCAATACTTTACTTTCCATACCTGAAGGAAGAAAATTTAGAATGCTAAATAAATACTAATAAATTAAGACTAAATTAGGATTATGGACCTAGCATTAAAAAATTCCATTCTGCTTTGCAAGAGCTATAACTCTGGGTAGCAGTTGATCTTTTCTTCTCGTGTGGCTCCAAATTCTGCCATGACCCCAGATATTAAGGATCTCAATTTATTCTTTTAATAATATTCATTATAAATGCTTCCAATCACATTTTCATCCTATTTTGCTATTAGAATCAATCCAGAGGCTGGATAAATATTTCAATAGAGTGGCATACACATGGTACACAAACACCCAGGTTTTCATCACTGTTCCTACTCATGCTTCAAAATACAGACTTGTTTACCTCCACGGATTGCCAGAGCGCTGGAGTTCTTGTGGATGCACAATTTTCACAGCAGACATCCTGAAGACATCAGAGTTCATAGAAACCACAAGGCTGCTATGATTCCTTGAAGAGATGTGGCCAAACCACACTTCTTTGAATGAAAAATGACTCCTGGTGAGACAAATATGGTCTCAGAATAACAAAACCATTACTTCAGTTAACATAACAAAACAACCCAACCAAAAAAACTCTACCGAAAATTCCCTACTAAACAAAACCCATAAAACCCACAAAACTACTTCTAAAAGTTATGTTAGACACTGATTTTCAAATTAGTGTTGTAGGAAAATAAATAAAATTTATTCTGTACAACACTGGCATTTATAATTTCAGTAAGGAAATGACTAGTCAATGAGAAATGCTGCCTATCTGCTCCCTGCTCCACCATCTTTGCTGACCTAAGAGTGGAACCATGTGTTCAGATGAAAAGACACATTTACAAAAGGGGCGGACATGAACAAATACATTAAAAGGGAATTTCTGTTCCACATTAAACTCCATAGTTAGAGAAAAGTATTTTAAAACGTTTTTCAGTATATGCATATTTCCTTGCAGGCCTAGGATTCACTGACTTGACAATACTGGAGAAATAGTCTTAAGACAATATGCTGATATTTTCTGTAGTATTTGGTGTCTACATGTTGAAAAGGTTTCACTTCTGCATCTAAATCAACATAATTTTGTTTCCTGGAACAGCTACATCACAACTCGAATTGTCAGTCATAGAGTTTATTTGGCTTCCCAGCCTAAGACTACTTTTGAGCCCTTCCTTCCCAAATGCTCTTGTTCATGATTCTTGCTTCAGTATATTAAGAAATAGATGTTGGCCCTACCATAATTTACGTTTAAAGGCTTCATCTGATTGTGAACAGTAATGCTTCTTTCTTTATCCAACAATTGTTAATGTATGGTTTCAAATCTTGTATTTGAGAGAGGATTAAAGTCTGTTATGGTCACACCTACCTGCACACATAGTCACAGTTATTTTCTGCATAGAAGTCTTTAAGTTGGGATGTGCTTTTCTGAGTAAGGTGATATTTAGGACACGTCTATTTTGGAAAAAAAAGACAGAAAAACAACTTCTGAAAGAAAAATACCTTTTCTTGAGCAGTGCAAAGCCATTTGCACTTTTAATTTTTGTGATTTCATTTCTTTAACATGAATTTTTCAGAGGAGTTTAATAAATTAAAACATAAACTCTTATCACTGATATCACTAGGTATCAGAAAAAGAATGTGAGCATTGTATTCTAATCCCAGAGGAAAACCTTGTTTAAGTGATTCTGTTACTGCAGTGAAAATCTTGGGGATCTTGGTGGGTAGAATCTCTCAGTGTCAGAACTTTCAACAAAAGAGCAGCTGCAGATACTGAAAACATTAAATAAAAATTACCAACAAGCTGTCTTACCTGTGTGCACTCGACAGAAAGGAAGGGCAAACATGAGCAGGTAGTGCTTGTACATCAGTCAAAACTCTGACAGCTACCGTGTAACATCTGACAACACTGACATGTGCTGTACTCCCTAAGATATTCCTCTAACTGAACCATAAAAAGACAAATAAATTAGTAATAGTACCTCGCCTGTCAATGTCCTTTCTTGCAGGCTTCTCACACTGTTGATTAGCATTGTTTGAAGTGGTTCATCAATACATTTACTTTCAGAGGGGAAAAAAAAGGGATACTGTATTATTTTATCACTTTGAGAAAAAACAGTAAAATAAGGGATGCCTGATTCCTCGTGATCACTTATTCATTTCTAAGAAAAGGACAGACAAAAATCAATATAATACTTCCCTACTAGTCAAACAGATCAGATTTTATCTCTATTCATCTGCTGTGTGGCAGATGAAGCTCTCTTAACCAAATCAGTATTCCCTTATAAAAAAAAAAATCAGATGATCAGCCACTACCTGTCAGAATTTTTCTGTATGTCTACTGCAGGACAATATTTTTTCCATAGTGGTTTATTTTTTTTAGAAATTATATATACTTGTTTGTAGTAATGTGCGATTAGTATCTATTTCTCTCTGTATATTGTTGTTCTGTTACTTGGTATGTTCTGTTATATCCCTCCCTCTCACCCCAGATGGTTTGTCCCCTTCCCTGGCCCTCCCTTCCCATTGGCTGGAGCTCGTATAAGAACCATAGGCCGGAAATGGGAAGGGCTCTTCCCTGGTTATCCCTCATAAGCTTGGACCCTCCACGAGGCCCGTTGCCTCTGGAGTGAATAAACTTATATTATATGTAACCATGGAGAGCCGCCAGCACCTTCTTTGTCCTCCGTTTCCCTCAGCCTCTTCCCCAGGGAGTGCAGGGGCACACTCACCCCTCGGCAAGCCCTGAACCAGCCTCCTCCTACCGCTGCCCGAGGCCGAAGCAATGCCTGGGCTGAAGAAGGAGCAAGGCAGGACAGGGGGAAGGCTACACTTGTTAGTGATTTTCTTCAGTCTTTTTGCAGCTCGAGGCATAATTGTTGTGAAAAAGAAGGTGACTGGCAGGATCCTGGGTATGATAACGAGTACTAGTGATCCTGACAAGCCTCACCCAGAGCTTCCACTCACAGCCCAGTCCATGGGCTCTGTCTCAGTTCAGATGTAAGCTGTGTAGACCACAGAAAAGGAAATCTGAAATCTGTGCAAGCAAAAGTCTTCAAACCTTAACTGACATTTAGTTTTTACGGGAATAAAACTGAATAATATGTGTTGGGGTTTTCAGTTGTATTCAAGCCATAGTTTGTTTTTAGAGAGAAAAAAAAAAAGAAAGAAATACAAAAAAGGCCTTGACTGGATTGGTCTTTTCTCAGAGTGTCTGTAAACAGTCAGGCGCAGCCTTTCACAACAACAATGGTGCTAAAGTATGGTTTATTAATTAAAAAGTTAGGCATGGAAATTAGGTGGTGCAGGCTTGGTTTTCAGCATATAATACAAAGATTGTGTCCTGGAATCAACATAAAGCGTATTACATATACACAGTTTACAGATATTCAGCACTTATATGTTTTATATCTGTATATTATTCAATGGCTCCAGGCCAACCAAAAAAAATCTAAATCAGTGTGAATCTGAGCCACTGTCAAAGATATTGTGTCCACATTTACTTGTTCTACTTAGGAAGAACCAAACATAGGTAATTTTTTTCCTCTTTTCTTGTTTTTTAATGACCCAAATTCTCCAAAATATATTGTTATTTCAATTATTTTACTTCTGTGATATATTTGGTATTTGCTACATATGAGCCTGTTTAATAATGATTTAGGACACATAACCAGCTTTCTGATTTTAGTTTTTCTGCTAATCTCTGGATTACATTTTTATAGTTAGACAAATCAAATAATCCTGATCTGCATGGCATGCATATAAAAAAAATCTAAAATGTTATGATATGTTCTATTTTTTATTCTGTTCTTTTATTACATACAGTATCAACCTAAGGAATAGAAAACGTGATTAGTAAGGTTTGTATGTTACATAAATGTCTGATTGTCATTGCACTATTCTGCACCTTTGCACTCCACGATATGACTTGTTCATCCTAAAAACTCCGCTTTTTTCATCATTGATGAATATCATTCTGTATACCATAATAGGGTAAAAAATTGTTTAGTCTGTCCACTGAGTTTTGGAGTGCTGGTTATATGTTTGAGGGGTTGTGCTATTTACTAAGTAGGACATTATTTAAGCAAAGATTATTCAATCGTTGCCTGCCTTGCTGAAGTTTTTGTACTTCCTGTCTAGGACAAGACTGTATTATATTTACAGAATCTTCATGGAGTCACACTAAAGCCATGGAAGCAAAGGAATATCGCTGTCATTGTAAGCAGGAAAGTCACAGTCAAAAAAATATGGCTATTTATATCTCATCTGATGTGCACACTACTGTCATTTACAAGCCTCCTTCCTCACAGTCATGTATAGCTAACACTTCTAAAGTCACAGAACAAAAACTGAATAACTTGCATTTCCCCATACTTGGCTGCTCATGGATTCTAATTTTCCATCCCTCTAGTAAGTAACTCTGTTTCTTTTCAGTGTAAAGCAGGATGCAGTGCACACTGAGTTTTTTTCATTAGTTAAATTCAGTGAGAGCATTCATCTAGTTTCTGGAATTAAGAAGTGTTCCCAGATTTTCTTGTCAGGGGAAGTCTCTGTATCTAGTTCTTCCTTGGCTGAATAATAAAATTTGCTTCTAAATTGTTACATTATGAGATTTTAAAAGTTTCCAATGGCTAACAGTTATGGTTAGCACAGTAATCAAAACAAACTTGAAGAGCAAGTGGAATATATTCACTTAGCCATCATAATGACATTTTAGGAATTTTAGAAACTTTATTTTCAGATTAGTCTGGTCTGCTTGTATTAGCAAGCACTAATCTGTCACTGTCTTGTCTTACCCATATGATTTCTGAAGATAATATATTAGTATTCAACAACCCCTACAGGCTGACATCACTTGAAGTCTCTTAAATTTATGATAGATCTTCCACTGAATAATTGCTTCTAAAAGTCTCTGAGTCTCAGTCTTCTTTTTTAGTTAACTTATTTTCTTTTCAGCTATTCTCATAAAATCTCAGTTATTTGAGGCCTTGTTCTAAAATATTGCTTTATTCAGGTTGGTGAATGCAGAGGAAATGTGAATTTATATAAAGGCTTAATAATTACTCCCTTATTCTTTATCATCTAATAAAGTTTCATGAATCTTAGGACTGATATAAAAGTCTAAAGCTCCTAACTCATTGAAGGAGTGTAGAAAAAAGTGATAAAAAAAATTTTGGTTTTATGGGTAATTTTGGTAATTGGCATCTATAAATTGGAAAGTTTTGAAAACCATTTACTTGCTTATACTTAGAAGTATCAATATGTGAAAATGGCTTCTCATTTCAAAGAAGCAGCATTGAGGGATTTCACATGTTGACCTTATGATTAGCATTTACAACTTATTTTTTTGCCTTTGTACAGATCTAAATAAGCAATTTTCAGAAACAAAACCAAAAAAATTTATCACATGAAGACACAGGTGTAAGACATTCATTCCAGCCTACCTACCAAGCAGAAGTATTTCATTTATGAAAGTGGAAGTAAAAGAGAACAGGTGTACTGTCGTGGTAACATGACTGCACCAGGTTTATGTCATTGTACTTCAATTGTCACTGGGCTTAGTAAGCATGCTTTATGTTAGAGTCCAATCCAAAGGAAATTTTACAATATGTTCTTGTTGAAAAATACTTGTTGGAAACTCTGCAATGAGCCACCTCTATCTGGACCTCTTCACTATTGTATGCTTATCTCAGAATGTTTCCCTGCACAAAGGAACAAATCCATAGCTTTTCTAAAGTGGTTGATTTAAAAGTTTTCTTTTCTTTGAAGCAATTTTTTCACTATTGTTATATTTAATATAGAGATTTTGAAAATTTTGAAATTATTTTACTTGGCAATTAAGACAATCATGACAATATTTTGTAAGTGGATGTGCAGTGTATATGGCTCAATATGTGTGACGTGTTTCATTTGCTAGACAGGATGGGTTTTATATACCTTACTTGAACCCACATAATGGGATTAGGCATGCTATGTAAAGGAAGCAGACACCTTCGATTGTCAGTCATCGTATTCACCCAGTTAGAGTATATGATGCCACAGGACCACAGGACTCAAAGAGAAAAATGAAGTACCCATTGAAGATGAAATAGAAGTTCTGTTTCTTTGCCAGACAGGTCATGCAGCTGTAAAACTCATTGGCCAGCTAGAAGATGTGAAGAATTGTCATGATTTAACTCCAGCCAGCAACTAAGTCCCCCACAGCTGTTCACTCACTTCCCCTGTGTCAGGCTGGGGAAGAGAACTGGAAGAGTAAGAGTGAGAAAACTTGTGGTTGAGATCAAGATGATTTAATAGATAAAGCAAAAGCCACACATGCAAGCCAAGTAAAACAAGAAATTAATTCACCACTTTCCATGGGCACACAGGTGTTCAGGCTTGTCACATGTAATGATGATTTGGAAGAAAAAACACCATCACTTTGAGCACCCCCCTGTTCCTCATTTTTCCCCTAGCTCTGTACAGTAGGCATGATGCCACATGGTCTGGAATGTCTTGTAGGAATATCATCTGTCCCAGCTGTCTCCCCTCCCAACTTCTTGTGGACCTCCAGTCTCCTTGTTGGTAGGGTGGATTAAGGAGCTCAAAAAGTCCTGAAGCTGTGCAAACCTTGCTCAGCAATTACAAAAACATCCTTGAATTATCAGTGCTGCTTTGGTCACAAATCCAACACATGTCCCCATACTAGCTACTGTGAAGAAAATAAACCCAGCCAAACAAGAATGTAATGCATAATAATATGTCGGTAATGTTTATTTTAGAAAGCCAGTTTATGATTGGGTATTATGGATGACTGGTGTTTTCTTTAGTTCCTGACTATCATGACAATTCCAGAAAAGAAATAAATTAAAAGGATAATAGAAAAAACATTGTTCTCATCATGAAGAGTAATTTCTAATGCAAATAACAACTAAGAAAAATTGGGAGAGGAGGAAAAACAAAAAACAGAAGGATTGGAAACCTTATTTTTTTTACCTAATTTGAGATTTTGCTCCCTGGTTTCACAAAGATCGCACTCAGGAAATTGCTTGAAATCCATTCCAGAAAAATGATTCTGTTCACGTCTTCTATGGATCTCTGTTTTATGTTATGAAGCATTGTTATTTTTCTAACAAAACTGAATAGTAGAGATCAATTGCTTGTGAAGTACATTTGGTGGCCCCGAGGTTTCTTTGGATGGTATTGGAGGCTACCCATTGTATCACAAAAGTTGTGTAAATTTAATTAAAACACAGCTATTTCTCAGGGCCAGTTTCATGCTGTTGGAACTCCTTATTTTTCATACCACTTTTAAAGAGGTTGTGTACTCACGCCAGGAAAAAGCTAAAAGAAATACTGTCCTTTACACTCCACATTACAAATTAATCAATGAGATATGTATTGATGTCAGTAGCCAGGAATTTGATTCTAATAGTCTAGCTTTGACCCCATAATAAAACTAGACTGTCACTGATTGATTTCTGCTGTAAAAATGCACATGTTAGGGGGAAGAATTCAGAACCATTTTGGAAATAAGGATTCTACTAGTAGATTTATATCCTTTATATCCTTTTGCATCTGCTTGTTGGCACACAGATATTTCTTTGGGCATGGTTTATTTCTTTGATACTTTCAAAATCAGATAAGCATGAGTTCTCTTTATTCAGGCTTCTATTTCTTCATTGTTAAAATGAATGAAATGTTCTCTAGTCTCTTCAGAACAGATTTAATACAGAAGGTGGTTGAATTGTTTTTTAGTTTCTCTGTGTCTTTGTGAGAGAAGCTTACTTTGACTGAAAATCAAGAACATTCAATCTTAGTCTGCATGTACTGGACGTCTGTCACTTTTCACTTGGATGTAGGAAAGCTAAATCAAATAGTCTTTCTCTGCTATTCTCGCTCTAATGATTTGAAAAATATGGGCTCCTACTTGGGAAAATAAATAATTATTTTCTTTACCATTGTCTAACAGTTCAAAAGAAATGTAGCTGTCCACTTGTCCAGGCATTCTCCAGTGCTACAGAGCAATTCCATGCCCTCTCAGTGTGGACTGGTTCAGCTTGCCACAGCTTAGCTCCCCACCATGGTTCTCCCACAGTGTTTTCATTGTGAACAGCCAGACAACAAAAGTTTAAGAGAGAAACTAAGAGTGCAAGATTTTCAGCCCTGCCAACTGTGATTTTCAGTGTCTGAATCTTTGCAGTTCCATATCATGTTAACAGTAAGAATGTTATTGCGTTTTGTCTCGAAACAATTTTCTCATTCTTCATTGAGATAGCAGCAGTTACCTCAGTAACAGTAAATAAGAATAATAATTTTTGGTACTTTTTAATGAAGTTTCCTGTACATCATATGCATTATTTCACCACAACATACCTCTGTATCTGAGGCTGTCACTAGCAGATGAAAAAATTAAAGCAGTGAGGTATAATCTTAAATGTTGATGCAGTCATTTAAGTTAGAAACAGAGGCATCTGCTACAGGCAACGGAGAACTGGATTATTCTAGAGGTTGTTCTAGATGGTCTGAACTGCATTCAGATCTGCATTCGGAACTGCATTCTGAACTGCATTAGGTGCTTGAAAAATTAGGAAGTTAAGAAGAATGAAATTGGGTACAAAATATTGAGTCATTTAACTATACTTTAATTCTCAAAGCACTACAGAAGATCAGTAGCTAATCTAAGAAATGATTTTCCACAATTTCTCATTGTCTTCCTTTTTCTTTCACAGATTGTAAATGCAGAGAAAAAAGATTTAGGTATGGATTCAACAGTTGCATCAAAGCTGAGGCTTCCAAACTGCAGTGAAGACATGTTTTAATGATAGCCTCCCAAACCACAAATTTGCAGAATCGAAAATTACAATACCTCTGGTAATGAAAAGTAAATCCCTCTTTACATCTAAAACTAACTCCTAAGCAGCAAAAATAATTTTTAAAAGGCTCTTTAATTATTTCTCATAGTAACCTTTTCATTTAGGATCACCATATGTAATACATTATCCAGTGATCTCACTTTAAATTTGTATGACACATTAGAGTCTTATCATTCTGGGTCAAAAAAGGATAAATTAAAATGCCTAATATTTCACTATTTATGTTTTCTTGACAATTAAGAAAACAACAATACACCATGCCATTAACAGTGGTTAGTACTATGGTCACTTCAGGCTAATAAAATGCAGCTCAGTGATGCCTGATGATTTCTTATATTCTTTATATTTCTGGATTTTAGCATAGCTGCATGGTTTCTTACACTTAGGATGGTAGAAAATATCTTTCTCACAGCCTGTGAAATGTTTAATGTTCTTTTTGGGAAAAACAAGTTCTAGCAAGGACATCCTGTTTGGGATGTGTTTGGGATACGAAACTGGAGGCAAATAACAAGGTATGGGGTAGACAAAGCAAGACAGAAGGCCCAAGCCCTCTGCGGAAGCTCCAAGAGGCAAACCTGGGGGGCAGACCTGGAAGGCAGGACAGGTGATGAATGATTTTGGGATTGGATGTTACCCATTAGATATGATAATTGACAAAGGGGTACTAATGCAAAGGAGGTGTCCTCTGTGCATGGTGGACCTGGAAAATTCCATTAAGGACCAGCTCTTCACTTTATCCCTGTCGGGAAAGTTTTTTCTCTTGTCTTAGGTGTCATCAGAAGTATAACTGAATAGAGTTTTGCAGGAAGGAAGCTGCAAAATTCAGACTTGTTTGTTACTATTATGATTCAGTTATGGATTAATACACTTTCAGGAGATGCCCAGGCACATCCCCAGGGAAAGTTTTACAGTCTCTTGTGACAGACTCTGGATTTGTTGCATCACATGCAGTCGTCTGGTGGTAGAAGGCCTCAGGAATGAGTCTCAGGGACTCTTTGGGTGTCTTTAATGGTTTATGACCCCTTCTCTGCTGCCTCTCACATGAATGTCCCATGTGCATGTGGTCTTCTCAGAGGAAGAGATTTTACTATCATATACCTTCTCCTCCTCCACCTGGCAAGCCCAACTGGGGCTGATTCCTAGCACAGGTGCTGAGTTTAGCTTTCCTTGAGGATACATTCTTCGAGCCTTTTTTACTTCTTCTTGGACCTGAGATAATTGGTCAATAGTCTTATATACTGCTCCCATCGCTGTTTAAATTCCAGTCAGGAGCCGTAACTGGAGAGAGGGCAGGGTGTGCTTCTGTGGTAGCAGATGGGCAGTTGCCTCTTTTCGGTTTGACAAAAAGTCTTTCTATGGATTTCACAATGTTTTAAAACATAAATAACATTACAGTCTATCACAGTTGCTGAATCCATAACATGAATTAAATTATCAGTTACCATGGCCATAACAGAAATACTGTCTGCTGTTTGCCATTATGTTCCTTCATCTTTCACTTAACTTGGAGTTATAGGCTTTATTATCTGACATTAGTTAGGATTTTGGTCAATCTATACAACATCAATATTTGAAGATGAGGTCCCTAGGTTAATCAGGTGGAAATCATGCCTGGAAGTTCCAGCTAATCAAATTTGTACATGCAATACAGTGATTATATTGCCACAGTAAGTTTTAGAACAGATGTCTGATGCTATAAAAACCTCTTTATAGTAGAATTTAAATCCCTCTTGTTCAGTAATGACATAGGTTATTAAAACACACTTTTTTTTTGTGACCTAATTAAAGCATTCTATCAAAAACAATCAAAGCAGCCACCCTTCCACTGATGAGGTTTTCCAGCCTCTAAATGCAGCCCTGATGAAAACACAGCATGAAAAATGGATAAAATTATGATTTCTGCTGAGAAATTAGCTTTCAGCACTTGTTAATAAAGGCAAGTAGGAATTCACATACCAACATGTAAACTTTGTAAGTGTGGATTCTCTTTTATTTGCCTTTTGCGGCAGGTAAAGTAGACTGCTATGATTATCATATAATTGTTTAAAGGCAGCAATTCCAAAGTGATAATTGTAAGACGTTTTAGTGATGGGAATCTTAGGAGTTAGACTACGGGCTCTTACTAACATAGCTGCCCATCTCCTGAGTAAGCTATTATTCCCTGCAGTCCTGTTGGATCCTTGTTAAACACACTGTTAGTTTTACTATGGTTACAGTTTCGGGGTTCTGAATGCTGCTACTCAATGGAAGATTCACTATGCATCTGGAAGAAGTAATAAGGTTTATTTTTTCCTTTTAGATTTGCCCTGGAACATAAAGTAGGATTCTTCTCACATTGCTTGAAGAGAAGAGATCCTAGTCAATCCAAAAAAGTAATTTTGAGTTGTCATTCAGACTCTGCCTTTCAGATTATTTTCTGAAGTTATGTTTTCTTAAATTGATTGTCATTGTTAACAAGCCTAAGAGAAACTGTGGTAACCACTTTACTTTTTAAATCTAATGCATAAAAATCTGGGAAAAAAAGTATGAAAATTAATTTAGATTAAAATATGGCAATTTTGTAGTGGAAAAAATCCAGATCATGTAATAGATCTTACTTGACACAATTATATATGGGATTTACCTTTGATTGTAGATAACACTGAAGACCCTTTGATCTATCTTTCTTTCCCAACTCCATGACATTTTTCAAGGCCTACAACTAAATACTTTTTAACCTTTTAATAATACTTGCACTACAGCAGGTAAATCTTAGTTTAGAATATGTTATACTGTAGCCGTATGGAATGATGTGTAGCTTAAACTATGTAGTATCTCATTAACTATGAGTCTCTTATTAACCGTGTTGTCTCTTCTTAAGAGACAGAAGGTCGTCTTATTCCAAAACAGAACTGATAAGACAAATGCAAAAGTAGCAAATTAGTTCAAACTGGCCTTGTGGGCTAACACTGTTCCAAAAGGTGTGATAATGTGCCAAGAGCAAGAATTCGAGAAAAGGGCAGTGTGAGGAAGACTAGACAATAACCACCAGAGGGTTGTGAACGACCACCTGAGAGGAACACTGATTCAAAACAGGAGGTGTGTCAAGGGGAGGAACAGTTTCTGGAAGTGGAGGGAACAGATCTTGGGAATGCATGAATTATTAATTAGATATCTAAATAAAGGTATGAAGCTTTTATAACTTGATATGCACATTTGGAGAAAATTATTCCCCTGTGCTGTAATAAAGAATGCTGCTCCTCAATACTCACAAAGAATCTTAGAGATTTTCTTTACTCCTGGTTTGTGGGCAACAGTAGCTCTGAAATTTATCAATTCTATCTGAAATATATGTAGGAAACCAAGAAGCAAAAATAAACTACTGATGAAAAAAAACCTCGTCATTATTCTTTTCCCAGATAATCTACTCTGTTCTTACTCATTTCAAAGATCTCAGAATAATTTTATAGTTCTTCCATTTTTCCTTCTGTGATTCTGATGCTAAATGATACACTTCTGTTTTCATTTACATGGCTAAACTATGGTGTAAATTTATCATCCAAAACAGAGTGGTCTCAACCAAACAGTCTACGAGGGACAGACAGTCACACACACTATTCCCCAACGCATGGGTTAACATTATCTGTGAGAACACTACCTGGCACGGAAAAGTAATATACCAGTATGTGTGGTTGTGTTCAATTAGCATATATTTCTCACTGTATATTATTGTTCTGTTCTATGGTATGTTCTGTTATAATGTGCCCTACCCCTCACCCCAGATGGTTTGTCCCCTTCCCTTGTTCTCCCTTCCCATCGGCTGGAGCCCCTATAAGAACCAGGGGCCGGAAGTGGGAAGGGCTCTTCCCTGGTTATTCCCAGATAAGCTTGGACCCTCCAGGTGGCCTGTTGCCCCTGGAGAGAATAAACTTGTATTATATGTAACCAGGAAGAGCCGCCAGCAATTTCTTCGTCCTCCGTTTCCCTCAGCCATCCCCTGGGGAGTGCAGGGGATACACTTACCCCCCGGCGAGCCCTGGCAGGGGATGGCTACAAGTATGTGTGCTAATACTTAAAGAACAGGGAAAAATGAATGACAATGCTTAAGCCTATGCCTTCATTTTACCTTATCTGCTCATACAGACATAGCCACTAAGGCTATATGAGCACTGTAAATATCTGAATAATAAGCAGATAAATCTTCAGTGTTACAAAGATTCATTCCCTCCCTACAGCACATGGGCTCTGGATATTAACTTCACAGCAATAAAAGGACAAGTATGTTTGTCTGACTAAGCCTGATGTGATCCCTCCCACTTAATATTCTCAGCTAATTTTCACTATTCTCATTTTTCTTTTTTTTCCTTCTTTTTTTTTTTATTTTAATTAGACGAAGCTGAATTTTATAACTTTAAGACAAGAAAAAATATGAAATACAAACTTCACACTCTTTTTTTTTTTTTTTCCCATCTTCGGTAAACAACTTGTAGGCATTTATGGGCTGAAATAGGAAATAGAAAACATAACATCTCAAAATTTATCCTGTGGAAACTCTGACCATGCTACTGTCTCATCAAAAATCTTAATTCTTCTTACTATTTTTTAGATTTAACTTTCAGAAAACTAGTCAGCATGAGAACACAGTATAGAGTATAAATATAATCTTTTGAGTCCTGATAACCCTATAAGACTAATATTAAGCAATTGAATATTGACTTAGTTGTGGTTTAGGTCTGATACGTTTGCTTACCTACAGGCTTTCCAAGTGGCCTGGGTGCAAATACCCTTAAGGTAGAAACACTAGATGAATGTTAGTAATATCGAGTGGATCTCCTTCAATATTATCTGAATAACTTTTATCATGTCTGATAAACCAGTGTCAATAATATGCGATCCATGTAATCCTTGACAGCATCAGAAATATATCACCAAATAAAATTTGGATTACTCTGAGATAATATTTCTGTAGAATTGATAGGCTGATCTATGAGCATGCTTTTAGAAGCTATATGAATAGTCAATAACATGGTTTAAATTTGTTGCATAAAATTTTAGTTTTTACCTCTAAGAAGGTCTGGAAACTTTAGACTCTGGGTTTTTGATTTTTGGTTTGACTTTTTTTCCTTCCTACCTCTCTTTCTTTGCACATTTTTTACTAAGAAATAACAATATAATAGTTAATAAATATTACCAATATGCATCTAATTAAAAACCCTTCACATTTTGTTGAAATTTAAAGAGAAGATCATTATCAGTGGTCACTAACTCTTGAAAGGATTAAAGTTTTGTAATGTCATAGTTCAACACTTTGATATACTAAATCAATTTATCAGTTCAAAACATGTTTTTGGAACCCTTTGTGCCATTCTTGAGTCCCGTGCGAGGATGATAATGACTGGAGGAGACATGAAAAACTGAAGAATCTCCTTGAAGGTCTCCAGTTAATATCTTACATTTTAAAGCTCTTTTAGTAGAACAGCATGGTTTGCTAATGATTAATAATTATATGAAAAATTATTATTCTGTAAAATGGGTTCAAAGATTACTATATCCAATGAACAGAGCCTTCTCGAGATGGATTTTTGTAATCACTTTGCACATACATACATGGGGAAAAAAGTCTAGACCAAAATCTACTGAATCTATTTAGCTGTATATGTTTGTAAGAGGTTTGTATGATGCACAGTATCTGTTTATCTGGGTATAGAATGACCATTCCTCATACCTGTCCTTAAGTCTTGTAGATTATGCATGAGAAAAGGTGTGCAATTAAGTTGTTTAGCCTTCTTCCCTGACGTTATTAATTCAAGGTAGTACACAGTGGATCTCCTTTTTTCTCTGTCAACATTTCAAATGGTCTGTATAGCACCTGTGTGCAAATTTAGGATATGTATCTATCTGCTGATACACACCCACATAACATGTGCCTTGCACTACATAAATTAATAAATAGTAGGTCAGGATGACCAATAAATTCCAGCTGCTTCTTACTGCCTCAGCCAATATAAACCAGCTGTATGAAATTCTCATCTGGCTGATTCAGATGGATTTACAGTTATTTTGGCTTAGCGACACCACACAAATCAATCCATGTATATTGAGAGCTGGCCAATACCTCCTCTGAAATTACACAATGCATAAGAAAATCCAACCTTTCAACAATTATTTTAAACATCCACCTTAAAACTCAAAATCTGAAGAGATAAGGTCATACCAGTGAAGATAGCTGGTAAAGGTTAACCATTTAAATTGTACGTCTGTAGGAAGTTGAAGTACACTACAGCAATTAAACTCACGAATATAGGTCAGCACTCTAATCCTATGTCTACTTTAATCTGATCTACAAGAAGGACAACTTTTAAACATTAAATTTTTTTTCCCAGTGCAAATTCACTGTAAAGTTCAATGTGAAATCAAAATATCTGAAAAATGTATTAAATCAATTTTTTTAGCAAAATAAACTGCATTAAAGATAATCCTGTAAACGATCTGTAGCTTAAAAACTTATTTCTGCCTATTCTTGAAAAGGATATTCATAAGATCAGAGGCCCATTAAAAAGCAGAAATGTTCAACATCTGTTTCTGTGTTTCATGAGGGCAAGACAAAGATATATTAATACCAGATGTGGAGGAATATGATTCAAAAATCCAGATTTGTTAGAATTTCCAAAAATAGGTTGCCAGGTTTGTATAAGAAATAAAATCAAAGATAAAAGATTTTTTTTAAAATTCTTATCCTGAAAAATTAAGAAATCTCTCAATCAAAAAATAGAAAAGTATGGTTTATATATAATATAAAATACCTATGACATCTAAGGAAGTGAACTGTTGTGTAAAATAAAAGAGAGAGTCCAAAAATAATCAATGTAATGAAAGTATTTAGATTCAATGACATCTTGAAGGAATAAAGAAAAAGTAACATAAGAATAATGCCATTTGCCTTTGGCATTTGTATTTTTGTTTATTTTAGAAAGACTGTAACCTTTCAAAAATCTCTTCTATAAAGAAAGGTTATGTCCTAGGAAGGTTATAGCCTAGGCTGTGGCTTGTAAATTGTTTTTTTCTTTTTCAGAGGAGTCTTCATTTGACTATTCCCATGAAGAAACAGATAATTCACCTATCACGGGGTCCTGTCACTATCCACCACCATCCTCTGATGTTGTTAACAGTCCCATGGGCTCAGTGCCACTGTGTTTCAGCTTGACAAATAAAAGATAAGTGGTTTTCATAGTATATTTGTTTTCAAGCAGTGTTGCTTTACAGGCCAGGGAAGAATAGAGATCACTGCTTTAGACTGTACCTTGAGACTTCTGTAGGGCTAGTCTAAACTTTTTCACCAGAAATAGGGCTAATAAATCTTGCTCAAAAAGGCTAGTAAGTTTCTAACACTTTCCCTTCCCTTTAAACACGAGACTATGAACAACAACAAAAAATTCATTAGAAACAACTGGATTTCAGTCATTTGTGCAGTGTAAGATGTGAGGAGAGGTGAACTGTAAAGTTCGAATATTTTTTGTTCCTACCACTACATATGTTTCATCCATTTGTGTTTTTGTCCCAAAGAGTACACATATTAAATGAATTAGCTCAATTTGTTGGAGGATAGTACTAATGACTCCAAGACTTGTGAGTTCAATCCACTTACAGGCTATTCACTCGAGTTGAACTAAATGATCCTTGTGGATCATCATTCCAACCCAAAATATTCTGTGATTCTAGGGACTTGGATAATAATGGTGGGCAAAAAGAGCTTAGAAGAGGGTGAGTAATTAGTGGAAGAGAAGAGCCTGGTGCCTTTCTCATTTGTATCAATGTGCATTCACAGTATCTTCAGAGGTATCAATCTGGATTTACATGAATTTATCTGAGAGTGCCATATAATCCTCCTGTTTGAGAGCTTGATTAAATTAACTGTTCTCAGAGGTGTAAAGAAATACTTGGGAACAGTGTGAACACAGTATTAAAAGAATTCACCTGCTGAAATATTTGATTTTACACTGAAAAATTATTCTAAAATTGTTTTTAAACAGGCAACAAAATTATACATTGAATTTTCATTTACAGGTGCTAGATGACTTTAGTTTTAAATAATGTTGAATGTAACTGCAAGGAGACTCTAGATTAAGAGTTTGAAGATCAGACTGGATCTTCAAAGACAATTCGTATGGTTTGGTTTACTATTAATGTATAGCTTTTCAATGAATTTCTGAATTCTCATTTTGAGATGTAATTGCCCTTATTATGACCTTCTTCATCAGGAAAATGTTCACTTGCAGTGCAGTGAAACATGGTTTTCTGACTTTTGGAAACAATATAAAATTTAAACTTTCAACAGTCATATTTTATTTTAAATTTTGAACTTTGTAGATGTGGAAATTACACAGGCTGTCCCCTCTGGAATTTATGATACCACCTATATTTGGGTTATTTTGTGTAGCTGCAAAGTATTTAAAAAGTCTCCCTATACACATCAGGAAAAATAAGTGGAAAAAATCAGGTTTTATATGCAAAGTATAACATCAACACTTACTGATAGATCATATTATGAATTTTTATCAGCATGTGGTGAACTTCAGAAAAAAAAGTCTTAGGAATAAGCAAAAGAATATGATATCCACCGTCAATACTTTGGAAGGCTATATTATTTTTGTTTAGTTTATATTTCGTATGTAATTAATGGTATACTTACAATTTTTTCTCACTGAGATATTTTTCCAATTAAAGTATCATCTGATAAAATGCTACATTCTCATCAGCAGGTTGAGGAAGAAGTAAAATTTAAATCATTCAAGTCAGAATAGGAAAATATTTAAAACATTGATTACTTAAATGCGTACCTTAAGAGTCCTGTTGATAATATCCTAAAGTCAAAACTGACATCAGCATTAAAAATTTGCCCCTCTATCACAGACACTTACGTAAGTAGGATATGTGACAGTGTGGCGGAGTGAGTACTTGTATGCCACTCTGAAACCTTTCCCTATCTTTCTAACTTTTCCACATCTGGAGGCTCCAGGCTGCACCTATTGGCATGACCTCTGAGAGCAAAACAGTTGCTTTTCCAATTTAAAAAAATACTACAAAGGGTGAGTGAGTGACCCTATTTGCATAACAAGGGCAGTGCTTGGAAAGGTGTATTATTTTACATAAGAGTTTAGTCCTGCACTGTCGAGTCCAGGATATCGAGACTACACCTTGGATTGCCCTGGAGGGTCTGGGACCCTTTCAGAGAATCCAGGAGGATACANCTGAGAAGCTGCGAGTTTCATTCCTTTATCTGGTACGGGACTTTGATAACAAGAAGCAATTACTACAAGCATTTTTACAAGAACATAATAACACTGCACTGGTTTGTGCTCGATTGTACTCTTCAACTTTGATTTAGCCATCAAATACTTGCAAAAATAAAGACAGAAAAGAAAATCAAAATGCTGAATAATTGCTTCTATCTTTTTAGTGTTAAATTAAAATCAGGGGAAAAAAATCGTGGCAAAACAGTCAATTTTAAAATAATCACAAAATGTTGTAATGCAAGGTAGGCCCAAGTGCTTACTAACAAAGGAGCCCGTAAGTATATAATAATGTACATCATATTTAATATAATAATTACATATACTGGCCACCCTCTAGCCATAAGAGTCCAGCATCAATCAAGAGAATGATTTCAGTAACTTCCCTTTTCATTGAGGACATAAACCCTACCTTTCAGCTGGGCAAAGGCAGCAGCATTGGAACTCAGGCTGCTGCTGCGTATATGGGTGTCACAACATATGCTGGTAGCTCACCTTTACCCACAATTAAATAGCTGCAAAGCACCTAATCTCACTCTACAGGGAGCAGTCATTAATGCCTGATCTTCATTATCCGGGATAACTATCTCCTTTCCTGACAGTTTATATGTGACAACTCAGTCATCTGAGTTCCATTCATTCTCACAGCAGGCACTCAAGCTACAGTACTTGAAGCTAAGTTGACTCCTATGAATGATCCATAGATGGTTTGAATTCCTGCCAAAGATAATATATCTACAGAGGAAAGGAGAGAAAGAAAAAAATAACAACCCAGAAAAGCAATAAAAGAATAAGCTTTATGGGAAGAGCAGCCTCTTTTCCCATAAATGATGAATCAATCCATTATATTTGTAATAATCAATGCCATGAATCCTCTTCATGTCAAGTAAAAAAAAAAAAAGAAAACTTGATAAAGAGACAAATCATTATTAATTCATTCATTGCAATAACATTAATCACAATGAGCTAATGTGATATTAATGTGGCTGTAATATGTACTTCCATAGGAATTTCACTGTAATATAGGAATTAACTAATGTACCATGGTTTTAAAGAGTTATGGAAATTGATAAATAACACTGAAAAGCTTTTTAAATAGAGGTAGACATGAATCTATTGACATGCTACATTCTGGTGGAGACGGGAGGGTGCCCACATCCAGCTCCCATGCCTACACTTGCAGGTAGGCTAGAGCTCTGTTTCGCATTTTTGGTGAGTTATTGTCTACATTTTCTACAGCAACAGCCAGTCAGCTTCTCAACATTGTGATCCTGTTCCAGGAAATACTGATGTGAGAGATTAGTAGTTCTGGGAAAGGAATCAAAGCTGTGATGGTACTTGCTAGTGCCTAGGAGGAGTTTGGGAGTCATGTGTGCACTCAGTGCTATGAACATCCTTGCACACCAAACAAGAGGACCACTTCACAGATATGCCTCCCAAGAGAATCTTCAAAACTGACTTCTGCCATATTCTATCTTATGGGTAATAATTCAAAGCAGACATATCCTATGTGACCAGTTTTTGAATGCACTACGGTATGGTATGGGGAACTTTAGAAAATAGAAAAGAACCTTTTCCCAACAGAGTCCTTCTCACTCAACACAGCACTGAGTTTGGCAAGGTATTGCAGCCTCTGCTGAGGTTGTCATCAGTGCAAGAAATAGATGCTAATGGAGAGCATTCAATGGAAGAAATGGAAAACTAAAATATCAAAATGCATGAAAAGACCCAATAAAACAAAAATAGTAGGCCACCTTTCTACTTAAAGCAGTATGTAGATCCACTGCATCCTTAATCTCACCTCAATTTTATACTCCACAGGAAGTTGTAAAATTCTAGGATGATGATGAAAATCTCACTTCGAAGAGTAAATTGGACTAAACCTTCTGTGTTTTATTCCTTCCAGTCAATATTTCCATGAGTATAGGATTCAAATTACCTGTAGAAGAGATACAATTTTCTAGTAAAATCTATCTGATTTTTTTTCCTTGAAGTATTACCTGCACATTACCAGATATACTAAATGTATTGGGCTGCAATTATTATTTTCCCCAAGCANTTGCACTTCAAAAAATATTTTAGGTATTGTCTCTGCTGTCCTGTACTTCAGGATAATTTCTCAGACCTTTAGATGTTTTTTTATTCTTTAAAATCCAATTATATGCACAAATATCCAGATTGGTTTTATTTCATATGGGAAGGCAAGGCCGGAAACAATTCCACAAGATTAAAATTCATGAATATAGTTTGGAGCCATCAACAATATTTGTGCCCAATATTACCACAAGAAATTCTTCCTACCATACTTTTCATCAGGAGAACTTTAAATGACTTCTGTACCTTAGCTACTTACTACAAAACCAGGCAGTTCAAACTTCCTTACTTCCATCTTTTTTCTGGCTTGCTGATAACCCTCAGGGAAAGCACGCTTTTTATAAGTGCCGAATA
>WEIV01026877.1:6094-18089 GCA_013390005.1 Calyptomena viridis
AATTTAAAATTAACAGGTAAGCATCAGCTATATCAAAATGTGTTCCCTAAAACATTAAATATCTGAACATTAACTCTAGTTAAGAAATATATGCCTTGCTTCCTATTGTACAAAAAGTAAAAAATATAATAGTTTTTTGGATTTGCTACTGTATTACTCAAAGATAAAATTATTTAATGAAAACATTCTGAATAGTAGTCTAAATACAAATACCACAAAGTCATTCAGTCACATACACATCACAACTTCTTGAGTAAAGTATGCATTACAAAAGCTAGTACTTTCAGAAACAATCTGAAAAGCTTTTGATTTTTTTTTTAATTGATAGATATCAATAATTTGAGTAAAATTTCACTGGACTGAAAACTTCTGAGTATGGCTGATATGTATATCTCTGTGGCACACTTAAGACAGCAATCACAGATTTTGTTGACAGACATCTAATCATACGAGTTTTCTGCATTTCTGTTTTTTCATGAAACACCCATTCTCAATACAAATAATATAATCTCCTGGGAGTTTTTTTAAAAAAATCTATACCAGAAAACAGATTTTATAGGAATGAAGACAACTGAAAGCATTCATCAAAATCCATTTGTTTATGAGGTCTAAATTTACTCAAGGCAATAAAAATCCTATTATTTGGACCCAGACATATGAGTTGAAGCTCTAGTTCAGGAAAATCTTCGATTTTAACTCTGTACCAATTGTTAATGATACTAATTGATCACTGTACATTTTAGAAAACTTATGAAAGCGATGTAATCACATATTTTTTCTACAGCCTTATCAGAACATTTTATTTTTAATTCTCTTTTTATATTGCTTTTACTAAGCCTGACAGTTTTAGGGATTAAGGAAGGCAGTGCAGAGTGGACCTGACTGTGCACCCTAACTATGCACAGCATATTTATCTCGAGAGGAAGAACAGAGTGTGCACTGCTTTAAAATCCACATAGATACAGCAAAAACACAGTAGGAGTTGAGCTGGCAGCTTGTTGCACAGGCTAGCAGTACTCCAAGAATAGGATGACAATAAGGGAAACAGAGACAAGGAAAGTGCTTTTAGGAGGAATTTGACAGAAATGGAAGGTGGTTTAGTTACAGAGAAAAGAGACTGTTAGTACCAAGCACAAAAGTAGAAGAGAGAGCGGAAATTAAAGATTCAAGTGAGAGTCATTCTGTTGAACTGAAAAACCCAAGGATGATTTGATCGAAGGGGAAAAGGAATATGGCAAAAGTAGTAAAATNTATAATGTGTTCTATCTCAACTCAAGAATCAAAACCCCAAGGCACTCTACACACAAGAGTAAGATCACTGCTCCTTGAACAAATAAAAATACAGTTTTGGATATAAAATTATTCTACAAATTTACAGGCTTACACAATTTTTTGTTTACTTTTTAGTCATTTACATTTTGCAACCTTTTTTGGCATCAAGAGGAGTAAACCAAGTTTTTCATCCATTATGTTAAAAATTTCTGATTTAGTAATATACTTTCTGAAACTACATGTGTATGAGTTTCCCACAGCAAAAAAAGTATTTGGAATATTAAAAAAAGAATTATTTTAGCCTTCATAGATTCATAGAAATGTATGCTTAAAAGAACTTCAAATCATCTAATTTTGCACACAAACATGATTTAAATTAACCTAAATTGGAAGTTAGTCTACCCAGTTTTTTTACAGTTCCCTAACAGTGAAAAGTCCATCACTTCCACAGACAACTTGTCTGATCTCTGTTACTTTTACAGTTAGAATTTTCTCTTAATATCTGAAATGACTCTAAAAATACCTCACAAGTTAAGCTTACTCAGTCATTTTTATGTACAGAAAGATTTGCATTCCTTCTCATCCTCCTAACATTTTAGTTTCTTACCTGAGAGGACTCTCACTGTCATTGTCATAGGTCAGTCTGTTTGCTATAATGCTAACTTCCTTGGATTCACTTCAGCCTGTTTGCATCTATCTTATCTTAATATTTGATTCAGCATTTTTGGATCTGAGGTCTCACAAGCATCAAGAAAAAGGGAATAATTTTTTTGTTATTCCCCCATACATCACTAATGTTACTTCGCCACAGAATTAAAATTCCTTTTTCATTAACAGTAAGGAAAAAGAGAATCTAATTTTCAAAAATGTCAAGATTTGACATGAGCTAGTCTTCTTACAAATATCAATAACATAGTCTTTAATGTGTTAGACATACATGTATACACACCATAGTGATATACTTTTAATAATGAAATTAAGAATTCCATAAAAAAATTTCTGAAAAAAAAAAAAAGAGAAAATCCAATGGCAAGTGCTGTTTACATGGAAGGTAGAATTATATTGGTTGAGCTGTATGATTAGTTAGAAGATGCACTTCTGTCTACTTTGTGTCAAGGTAACAGAATGAAATTGTAGTTACCCTTTATAGTAGAAAATTTCAAGTCTTGGGCTAGATGAGCAAGATTTTCAGAAGACAAGTTAATAACACAATACCAAATGGTACACTTCTTGCTTCTTAGCCAATGCAGTGCCCTTGTCTTATTTCTTCCCCCATGTATTTCCTACATACTTTGACTTGTGGTAGTTGCCAGAATTTTAATTCTTCTTCCCTGATTTCCTCCCCTAAGTGATGGTGCAAAATTTTACACAGCAAGCTAGCTTCTTTCTGGATTACAAATGGCTTGGACCCTGCATGGACATGATAGGTTGTGAAGATGCTGCTCCTTCGGGCTTAACATAGCTATGTTCCAGCTAGGATACTTTATTTCTCTTAAAGACATTCATAGTAAATGTAGTTTTCATCAGGAGATACATGTCTGCAACACCCAAGATAAAACTTGTCTTCCTCTGGGTGGGGTGAGATGAGCATGGAACCCGTGTGTGCTGTAGCCACACAAAGGTATCAAGTTCTATGCTATAATAATGATGACTTGCCTGCATATGTGTTGGCCTTGTTCAATAGATCTGTGCATGCATGCATGTCAGCGAAAGCACGAATCCCCAGGCAGTTGATAGGATGAAGCTGGGATTCCAAAAATTCACAGCAAGTCCTTTTCACATCCTGCAGTTGCAAGAGACCAGCTGCTGGGAGCAATACCTGTAAGAAGCAGTAAGAAGTGGTTAATGTCCCGATTCAATCCTGAGCGTATACAAGAGTATTCTCAATATTAATAAACAAACCATTAAAAAATTAAGACTAAAACAGAGAGGAAGAATTCAGCATTATGCAACTAAAAAAGTTAAAACCCAACATTAGCATGATTTTACTTTGCTACAAATATCATTTAAGATTTAAAATAACAAGCAACTTCCCTACCAGCCTGTTCACTAGAGAAATCATTCCATAGACTCCACAGACTTCATGTGAATTCTTGCCAATATTCATTCACAAGTTCCCTTTTTACTGTTCCCAACACTCCATAATTACATCTCATTTCCAAGACTTCAGCATTAGATCTTTAAATCAAAGTTTTCTAGACCATGATAGAATATGTAAATCTTACTTGCATGCAAGCACTGGACGCTGTACTATTTTTTGTTAGCATCAGAAATTATTACTATGTATAGTATATATATGCAACTGATTCCAATAAAGATGGAATTCAGCTTCCAAAGCTGTGACTTTGGAAGAATGATAATTCAGGCATTTAAAAGTCTGATCATATAATATATTCTATAACTCGTTAAAAATCTGTATTAGTAAGGAATTAGTGTGAATAGCCTATTTGTCCTTCAATTTTCACAAAGCAAGCAGAAAGTAAAGAAGAGTGTTACAAACTTTAACACATACACTTTATTTGTTCACTAATACTTCAACATGACATTTAGGTGAACTACGATTTTCTTTGAGCAAAATCCCATACCGCTGTCTACAATTTCTTCTTCACAATATTTTCATTTTCTGTACCTCTGACAGTTATTTTAACAAGACTTCTATTTTAGAACATTCAAGTGTGAAATCTTAGCTTGCATCTTCAGTGACAGAAGACAATTGGACATGAGCTGGCAATGTACACTTGCAGCCCAGAAAGCCAATTGTACCCTGGGCTGCATCAAAAGCAGTGTGGCCCAGTGGGTTGAGGGAAGGGATTCTGCCCCTCTACTTGGTTCTTGTGAAATGCCACCTGGAGAACTGCATTCAGTTCTGTGGTCCTGTATCGGGTTTTCTGTGGCCAGGTTTTGGTAGCGTGGGGGCTGTAGGGGAGGCTTCTTCAAGAAGCTGCTGGAAGTTTCCCCCATCTCCAGCAGAGCCAATGCCAGATGGCTCCAGGCCGGATCCACCACTGGCCAAGGCCAGGCCAGTCAGGAGTGACAGTAACACCTCTGTGATAACAGATTAAAGGAGAGAAAAAATAAGTTGGGGTAGATGAAGAGGGGAGCCAGAGAAGAGTGAGAACATGTGAACAGCAATGCAGACACCAAGGTCAGTGCAGAAGGAAGAGAAGGAGGTGCTCCAGGCACCAGAGCTGAGGTTCCCCTGCAGCCTTTGGTGCAGACCATGGTGGAGCAGCTGTGCCCCTGCAGCCCATGGAGGAGCACAGGGGTGCAGAGATTCACCTGCAGCCCATGGAGAAGCTGATGTCAGAGCAGGTGGATGCCCAAAAGGAGGCTGTGACCCCATGGGAGGCCCATATTGGAGCAGGGTCCTGACAGGCACCTGCTGACCTGTGGGGAGAGGAGCCCACGCTGGAGCAGCCTGTGCCTGAAGGACTGTGCTCTGTGGAAAAATGACTCATGTGTCACCAGGGTCTGAAGAACTTTTGTCCATGGGATGGACTCACACTGGAGCAGTTCATGAAGGACTGTCTCCTGTGGGAGGGACCCCACAGGAAGCAGTGGCAGAAACAACTGACCATAACCCCCATTCCCCATATCCCTGCACCGCTGGGGGGGGAGGAGGTAGAACGTGGAAGAAGGGGGTGGCGGGAAAGGTGTCTTTAAAACTTATTTTTGCTTCTCATTCTCAAGCTCTGATCCCATTAGTAATAAATTTAATTAATATCCCCACTTGGAGTCTCATTTGCCTGTGACAGTGGTCAGTAAGTGATCTCTCATGGTCATTAAATCATGAAACCCTTTGTTATATTTTCTCTTCCCTCTCCATTTTCAGGGGGAAGTGAGAGAGTGGCTTTAGTGGGTCCCTGGCATCCAGCCAGGGTCAAACCACTACAAGTCCCCAGAACAGGAAGGACATGGACTTATAGGAGCAAGTCCAGAAAAGGGCCACCCCAGATGATTAGAGCACCTCTCCTATAAGGAAGGCTGAGAGAATTGGGATTGTCCAGCTAGACAAGAGATGGCTTAGGGGTGACTTAATTGTGGCTTTTCAGTACCTGAAGAGGGTCTACAAAAAAGATGGAGAAAGACTATTTACAAGGGTATGTAGTGACAGGACAAACAAGAATGGCTTCAAACTAAGAGAGGGTAGGTTTACATTAGATATCAGGAAGAAATGCTTTACTGTGAGGGTGATGAGTCATTGGAACAGGTTGCCCAGAGAAGTTGTGGATGCCCCATCCCTGGAGGTGTTCAAGGCCAGGTTGGATGGGGCTCTCACAAACCTGGTCTAGTGGAAGGTGTCCCTGCTTATGGCAGACGTGTTGGAACTAGATCATCTTTAAGGTGCCTTCCAACCCAAGTCATTCTCTGCTTTTAATATTCTATGAAAATTTTAGCATGGAAATCTTTCAATTGTACACTTACATATAAAGAAAACATACTAAAGGGCTGCATCAATAATAAGCAAGCAAAAAAACACACCAAAGACACTGGCTGCACTACTCTTGTTAATGCTTGCTTTTCATATAAACCATTACTTGCACAGAATTCAAGAAAGCTGGAAAAACAAAAAGAGAGCTGGAAGAGCTCTGTCTAACATTTACTACACGAAAGCTGCAGAATATACTTACATTTTATTCTCTTAGTAACTGTCTGTATAATCAAACATTTGCCATCACCTCTGTAAGCATCCATCTACTTGGCTTCTGATAAGCTATTGTTACTGTTTTCTCTTAAAGACAATTTTTTTTTTACATAAAACTAACAACTATGACCCAAAACTAAAACAAAAAAACTTTGGGTGATACAACCTTGTAAAGCCACTTGTAATGCCTGCTTTAAACTTAAACTCCTTTGTGCTTGCCATATATGAATCCTACTTGAAAACAATCTTTCTGTTCCCTAATCTTTCTGCTAAGTCCTAATGGGAAGTAACAATCCACCATAGTATCAGTTTTACACATTTGGCAGTCAATACAGATGGCAAAAAGGAAGGATCATACATTAACAAAACTTTGCTTTGAATATCAACCTTTAATGAAGGAGAAATGAAGGAAAGACACAAATGTGATTGCACAGATTCAGATACACAGACTGCTAAGCAATATAACTAAAAATTGGTTTAAATCTTAGATAATCCCTGAAAATATCAAAGTCTAACAAAGTAAATGGAGAAGATCTGTATGCAATAGGTATAAATGTCAGTCACACAATTCAAAATAAATTTAGTAAGCTTAAAAGTTATCAATGACAAGGTTGAAAGACCTTTTCATTTTATTTTAGCATGTTTATGTAAATGTGAAAATAATATTAATAAAGCAATTTCTATTATGAGAACTCCAGTATGATTTGTTATAACAGTGAGTAGATATTAATTTGATAGTTAATCCTATGATAAGTTATAATAATGAATTTATACAGCAAAACCAATGTTAGAAATCTAGTACGAGTATCTATTTACACAGCTTGGCCCAATGAAGCAAACGTTTCACACCTGTTCACAAATTCAGTAACTAATTCAAGGACAGTCCTACATAATTTTAGGCACATTATCAGCATAGTTGAGCAAATAACTCTGAGAATAATATTTGACTGCATAAATGGATCCAGTAGAAAGGTATGTAAAATCATCATCAAATCAGTATACAAAATGGAAGAGTGAAATTTGAGAATGGCATGCAGAAAATAATTTAATATTTGTATACACTGGCATAAACTCATTCTTATGAACAGTAAACAATGTTACAAGAACTAGAAGATCACCCTTCATTATAGGAAATTTACATCAGTTCTTAAATCATTGTAATCAAGTTTGCGAAGTTACAAATTTAAATACATTTTAGTTATCAGACAATAAAACATTTAAATCTAAATATATTTGTATATTCTGTAACCAAAAAGGAAAAGAGAGGCAAAGTGCATCAGATTTATCCCATTCAGTTATACACTGGGCTGTGGTTACTAGGCAACGAGAGCTGTGATAACCTCTAGCTACTTTCATTTGTACCTATAGAACTGTAGGCCTGAAAGCCATAACAACCTGGATTCAAAAATACAGCTCCATCACAGGCAGATTCATTCTGCTGAAGCCAGGAACAGAACCAGAGGGAGAAAAATACCAAAACAATGCAAACTCCTCTCAAATCCATAAAAAAAAAAAAAAAAAACCAAAAACAAAAACTCAAAAAACCTCAACAAAACCAAAAAATTATATGCAGATTAGGTTTAACTGCTGTCAACACTAAACTGTTTGGCTATAGTTTAGTTTTATTTCCAAAAATAGCCAGTAGAGGGCATAATATCTTTCCTTAAATGATCAAAAATACTTTAATACACGTACTGCTTTGTACTGCAAGAAATGCAGAAGTGAAAAAAAATAATCTCCAATTGCTTATTCTATGACAATGCATCCTCATCACAGCATTTGTTGTTTTTAGAATCAAAGAAACGGAACAGATTATTATTACAGATGGAAATTAGAAGTTACATATTCTTTTTTTTTGTATCAAAATTGTGGTGATGAATCTTGGAATGACTGCTAGATTTCCTAGAACAGATGATTTAACCCTTATGAGCCTTTGAAGACTCTTCCCTGTTTATTTCCTCTTGGTTCTCTTTCCTGCAGTGACACAACTACTCCTGAAGCTGTGCGTACCCACCATGCCAAATACATTTTTCCAACCTCACTGAGACAAAAAAGACTGTGGCCAGATACAAGTATTTGTTTCAAAATCCACCTGTGAGGTCACCTGCATAGTCAGGAGGGATCTACTTAAGGCCCTGTACTTGGGTCCCTGTTTCCACTGGAGTAGATTCAAGCCCTTCACAATAACACAACTAGATCTTCAACCTGTATCTCAGGCTGCTGCCCTCTCTTGTGGCCCTTCAGGTACCTGCCACAGTATGTAAGGGGCTGAGGGTACTGATGATGCCTGCAGCTTTTCTTCCTTTCTTTTTTTTCCTGACAGCCTTATGACTGTTCATTCTTGTGCAGCTGGACATATTTACTTTCATTGACCCAACACATATGCATATCGAGCTTTGAGGTGAGGAGCAGCTGGCACAGGAAGGCACCTTTCCAGGTACATGTGACCCATCGATTCACAAAGAACATGTTTACAAGTCTCAAGAAGAAATACAGCTTGTGTGACTGATGAATAAACCCCTACAGTGCAAGAAGGCTCAGAGGAGATGGGCAAGGCTGATGAACTCAGGGAAGAAATATAAGAATCGAGTGGCATAAAGAAAGTAGAACATATCTCAAGGTAAGGGGAACTGGGGGGTACCTTTGTTTTAGATACATGGCTGTACCAGTAAGTCATCAGGCTGTGTGAACGGCCTTCTCTAAAATAGTTAGTAGCATTAGTAGCATTTAAGGTCAGGTCAGCAGGGAAATAAGTATATATGAGACATGGCTCAGTCTCACGTAAAGTACAGAACTGAAAAAACAATAGAAGAAGCTCTCAAGAAAGCAATGGGCATGAGATGGCTTTAGCTCACATATTCCTTCCTGGTGAACTGGAGCTGCCCACCATCTTGACAGTGGGCATATAGAGTATATGAGTAACGGGACTAATTTTTGCATGGTGATCCAAATGTGTATTGCAATTGCTATATCATGGCTGTGTTGCGATTTCAGCATATTGCAGTATGCCTCTGCTAAATCAAAACTTAACACTATGTACCACCAAGTATCTTCGAAACAGTAAATTTGATATCAAAGATGAAACTTTCTCATGGACTACTGAGAAGAATCTCATCAGCACAGCTGCCCTGGAGCACATCCATACCAAACAAGGGTGTTCACCCTGCCTGAAGGCTGCTAGATGACCTATCAGGCACCCCTTCACGGTATATTCGCTTCACAGAGTTCAGTGCTACACTCTTCTTCCCACAGTCCTGGGACTGGTACCACTTTATGCGACACACAGGGTTTTACTAACTGTGCCCTTAGTTGAGAATGGAGGAACAATTCCAGTGGAAGGAGGCACCAAGATGATCAGAGGGCTGGAGCATATGATATTACAAGGATGGACTAAGAAAACTGAGTCTGTTCAGCCATAAAAGGAAAGCACGGCAAGATCTTAGCTATCAAATGGAAGGGTAGAGAAGACTGAGCCAGACTGTTCTTGAACATGCACAGCAGTGGGACAAGAAGCAAGTAGGAAAATATGACTGGGAAAAAAGGAGTTAGGTTGCTTTTTTTGTTATTTTGTGTTGTGTTTCATTGGTTATTTTTTAAACCATGAGGCTGCTTAAACCCTGGAACAGGTTGCCCCAAGCAGCTGCAGAATTTCTGTACCTAAGAGATATTAAAAATTCAGTGAATTGGCCCCTCAACTTGCTTTAACTGGACCCACTTTTAAATAGTTCAATGCAAAGTAAAATTTAAAATTATTAAAGCTTTCTGCCTGCTGATTTAGAACAATTTGATTCAGTAATTTTATATCAATCCATGCTATTCTCTTTGCCTTCTTTTTAGACTGAGAGCACAATATGTTCTGTCTAGGAGAATCTACCTGACATATGAAGATGTTAAGGCAATATTTTAATCTCTACTGGTTTTAAAATTCTTGGAATTTCTCTAAAATTTCTGTCAAGAATTCTTGCTCAAATTCAAATTCATACCCACCAAAACTGCACATATATGCATATCAGTATAATGCCAATATGAAAATAATGAAAGATCATATTGCAGGTTTTGAAAACAAGATCTCACAAAATAAACAAAATCAAAATTTTTCAGAACACTGAAGTACTTTGCAAGCAAATAAGCCTGTAAAAAATCAAAGCAGTGTATGTCAAGAGTTGAATAAAGTTGTGTCTAAAAAAGAAAAATTCCATTCTTTACTGCATGGAGAAGAGAGGAAAGAAAAGAAACCTGTGACACTAGGAAAGACACTAACCTATGAAAGCAGATGTGTAAGAACCCGAACATACTACAATACAATATCGAATCACACAGAAGAGCAAGTAACATCCTTGTTACTCACAGATATTGCACATTTCCAGTTATAATATTAAAATGAAATAAAAATCCAGAGAACAGCAGTTATGTTAACACGTAATAAAAAAAAATCTTGAGGAAATACAGTAAAGTTTAACATCTATTTCTAAGTAATCATTTCAGCAAACTAAACTCCTTCACTTGCTGTTTATACTATCATGGCATAAGGAAGAAGGAAATGAACATAATAGTTAAAGATAATCCAAATTGTCTTATTTTTTTCATTCTGATCCACATGCATCTGTGCTGTAATTAAATCTGTGGTTTGTAACTGAAGTGTAGTTAAATTCTAGTGAAATCACTCAGCACTGCATTGAAATTATGCTATTTGGGAGTATGTATACAAAAACACTAAAATAGATACAAATATTTTAAGGCATCTGTGGAATAAAATGTAGAAGTTCCAATTTTGGAAAATTCAACCCTGCTAGAATTTCTGTATGAATGACATATGCATGTTAATTGCACTGTTCCAGTGTTAAAACACCAAAATAAGAAGCTGCACTGGATTTAAAGATGGGCATGAGCTGCAAGTTTAGAACATAATATCGTGTATCATATAAAACATGCCTTCTGCATATCTTAACATCCTTGACTTTATAGGCTGTTGCACAATGAAGACATGGATATATAAATTTATCCTTTAGCTTAATGAGCCCCATGCAATTAAAAATCAGGTGCAGGTGGCAGTTTTATAGTATCACATGAAGGAATCAGACTACTAATCAAAAAACAGTCCTATTCCTTCACATTTCCTAGACACAAATTGGTAGAGCAACACTTCAGTAGAAGCAAATAATCATGAAAATGTAGTATTTTAAATTATTGACATGATCTACAAAATATGAAACCGCTCCAAACTTTGAATCAGTGTGACAGATTAAAATGGAGTGTAAGGATAAAGTAACTGTTTTACATACCTGCTTTTTAACCTGCATCATAATCTGTACCTGAGTCCACTTCAGTTAGTGACACCCTATTGATAGGAAGTAACCAATTGGCTCAAAAGCAGCTTCTGAAGAGATACCACTTTAGAAGATTAGTCTGAATGAACTACTAATTATTAATTAAAACATCTGGTGTGGATGTGAATGTTCTGTTGTTTTCTCGGGGTTTTTTTGAAGAGGTAGTTGTGGAAGTTTTGGGAGGGATTTGGGATGCAGTTAGGGGTTGCTGAAATGCACAAACAAGATTCATAAAGCAAATTAAATAACAGAAGAGTCATTTTAATCAAGTAATACACTATAATGAGTGGTGTCCAGCTGATCTACAAGGAAGAACCATGCAATCTTGCTTGGCTTGAGGGTTCTCCTACATCTTCTGTACCAGAACAGTGCCCTTACCATCACATAACAGTGCCTTTTGCCATAAGCTTTCACACAAGAGAGACAGATTGATTTCCTAGCCTGATGGTTATTTTTGTTAACAGTCATGAGCTTAGCTTTTCATATCCTCTTCTTCTGTTAAAAGATACCGGAAATAGAAATGAAACATTTTCTCACTTGGAGCAAAACATTCTTGAACCTAAAATAATTTTAGTTACAATTTCAGATTTTTCTTTCAGTGAAAAAAATTGTAGACATTTTGAGTTTATAGGAACAGGGGTTTTGACTTGAAGTTTGGTCCCTGAATTTAAGTATGTGTATAGTAAGTAATCTAAAATGAAAGCTCAGAATCCTTCATCATAGAAGGATGTAATTAATTCAGTGTTTAAAA
>WEIV01026878.1:1616-17163 GCA_013390005.1 Calyptomena viridis
ACTTCCATGAAACAACTTCTAAGCTCCATAAAGGACCACTATCTGTACAATCCTAAATACAGTCCTCACACAGAAGAAGCACACAGAGGAAGCAATCTCAGCAGGACCATCTGATAAGAATATCATAGAAACATCACCTGTTCCTCTGGCAGGGATGGTTAGTATCTTTAGCCTAGTCATTTAAAACTGTGATAATTGAGGTGTTTCAGCTTGGTCACAGTCAGTGTCATTCTTCTCCAGTGTTTTAGCCAGTAGGACTAATACAGCTGTATTGCACTAAAAGTCAAGTTGTACCAGAATGCACAGAAGTATCACTCAGGAAAAGTTTTTGATGTTTTGCTTATCTAGTCATTTCTTCTTGCTTGCTAATAACTGTTGCCAGAGATTTCTGTCACCTTTCTTCTAACCTTTTTCCACTTTATCTTGTTAAGACATTTTTTTTTCCCAAGATGTGCTTATTCATGGAAGAAAAAGTTTTCAAAGAAAATGCTAGTTATAATAAAAGTTTTTAGGCTTCAGGGTGAAATTATTAATTATAAAAGGCAACTACATAGAATAGACCATGGGCTTAGTGGTTCAGTTAATCATCTCAAAAGTGAGAAAAATTTTAAAGTCTACACTAAGTTATTTAAAGTGAAAATCAAGTATGACTCTTCCTAAGGTCAAACAAGTACTCTCATACATCCATGTCTTTGAAGGGATTGTTTGCTTAGTCAAAAATTTCAAAATTTCAGTTTTATGCTGGTGGGAAATGAAAATGAATTTCAACTTGTTGACATTTATTATGCGAAACAGAATTCTTGTTTACCAGATGGTTTTAATACTCCTGATAAAATTTACTTCTTTACTTACCACAGCCTCAGCTTATGGTGACCTCCAGCATTCTTACAGCTCAAATGCTTACTTGTGTATCTTTATCCTACAACAATTCATATAACATTGTTCTGGGCTTGAAATCAAGTGCAGTTCATAGCTTTTTCTGATGTAAATTTTCAAAAATACTAATTTTCTATGAATTCATATAAAAAGCAATATTAGCAACATTCTCATAGTACAATTGAAAAAGAGAAATAAAAAAGCACTTGATATAAGCAAATGAAATATCACATTCTGTTGAAACGTATCTAAAGCACAACTCCTATATTTCAGTTGACAGCTATATTTCATCCTACAGTTCTCCAAATAAAGGCAAATTAAACAAATGAAGTGAGTAGCAGACAAAGAGGGTTCGTTTCCTTAGCCAAATATATTACCATCCCCAATAGTTACTAGTTGCTACTTCACAGGTGTCCCATGGGTTCTGTATTGTATCTGCCAGCTTCTTATACCTTGGATATCTCAGAGGAACTCAAATACACTTCAAGTTTCTGTTTAGGCAACTGGCTCAGGTTCTGTATGCTTATTTCTTTTTGATCNTTTAGCCTAGTCATTTAAAACTGTGATAATTGAGGTGTTTCAGCTTGGTCACAGTCAGTGTCATTCTTCTCCAGTGTTTTAGCCAGTAGGACTAATACAGCTGTATTGCACTAAAAGTCAAGTTGTACCAGAATGCACAGAAGTATCACTCAGGAAAAGTTTTTGATGTNGGTTAACATACCAATATAAGCATGAAATAGAATTCTTTTGTGCCACAGTCATGTGAATTTTTCATGTATCCCTCAACAGTGCAATCTCATTCTGAAAATGTTACTACAATGTAAAATTAAAGTAAGTAGAGGATGCTTATTACATATTTTGATTATTTTATTTTTTTAGTTAACATTAATAATTCTACTGGTAATCATGTATTCTTAAAACCACAGTAACATATGATTCAAAACTACATTTGATATCTACATGTAAATCTAGAAAGTTGAAAGTTTAAACTTAAATCATTAGTTAGCATTTGAAAGTTATGTAAATTGCCATAATACCGTATTTAAATAACAGTATTGATTTTCATGGCATCTGAGCAATCAGGAAGAATGCCAATCTTAAAATGAGTTCCCAATGCCAAAAGGAAAATGCAGTTTATAGTTGCTGAAACACAAAGCATCTGCTATGTTCTATATTCTTTTTCTTTATTCCTTTCCTGCTATTAGTTCTTTCTTTCTATCTGATGAAAATTCGGAGTTTTTAAAAATTGTTCTCACCAAGCTCTGAGGCAAAATGTCTCAGTTCAGAACACAATACTTACAAATTGTTTTATTTTGTCTTTTTCTGGCTTTACAAAGGGGGTTCCACAGAATTTCTTCCTGAACTATCTTATAAGTCACAGCATACGAGTTTCCTGTGTTGCTGGGAAACAGCTTTAAGAAAAAATCCACACTTAGTTTGGTCTAGAAATGTTGACTTGGAGAATTATGCTGGTATAAGTTCAGAGTTTAAAATATGTTGGCATCTATTATTCTCGTGCAACTGATAAAATTTCTGCAAACACGGACGTCTCTATATTATGAAGCTTTCTGTTTGCTCTTTGCCAGAAAGCATTGAATAACATTATGGACTCACTAGACAGTTGCCAAAGAATTTTCTGCCAGGCAGTTGGTGAACTGATTATGGATCCTTCATAGGCTACGCACAAGTTCAAAGGGATCATTAATTACAGGAAAATCAGGCTGAAAGTTGCAAGAATCTGCTTTTAAAAAAGCATCATGATCAAATGAATCATGGACTTATCAGTTAACCCAAACCTAGACAGAGCACTATGAAACTGGTACGTGTCATGAGAATTTCTTTGGATTACCATCAAGGTGTTTTTCTCAGGGCACACTTTGCTTGCCTGACTGTTAGCATCTAATGTCCTTTAAAATGCTCTAGAGTGTGCCTCCTCTAAGTCCCCATAATATCTTTCAGCCTGTTTGGATTTCCTCAGTACTCTGGAACATTTAAAAGAGCATTACACAAGGGGCTGTTAGTCTTCATTTCAGAGATCTGTTAATTTCATTTGCTAGTAGTCATGTCATTTTAGATGCCCCATGGAACTCACTTCACTCATAGCTCCATCATAGAATCACATAAAGGCTTGGATTGGAAGAGATATTAAAGATCATCTAGTTCCAGCCTCCCTGCCATGGGCAGGGACACCTTCCAGTAGACCAGGTTGCTCAGAGACCCTCCAATCTGACCTTCAACATTTCCAGGGATGGCACACCCACGAATTCTCTGAGCAACTTGTTCCAATGTCTCCCTTTCTTCCAGTAGGCTCTGTGGATGTCTTGGATATCATAATGGCTCTTAACCTTCAGTCTTTCAAAGAAAGAATTTTCATGTTGTATTCCAGTAAGGAGTTTAGGGTTGTGAAATTTGGCTACTTCCATTTACCTAGTGGCAAATTATAGATGGGTATAATTTCAGATGCATCATGGTCCTCGCTCTTCCCTGTTGAGTGCATTATGTTATGAGAATGTCTGAAAGCACTGTTGTATGGATATGAGTGGATAGATACAAGTTTGTCTGGACTCAGATATGTCTTATGCTTGGCTGATGTAGCAAAAGGCAGCCTCAAGTGAAGCTGTTTCATAACCAGCTGGATTGGAACACATGTGTAGTGAGTCTGAAACGTCCTATATATACCTATATATGTACCTACTCCTTCTTCATTTTTATAAAGAGAAGAGCTCTGATTATGGTGGAACTTATAAGAAAAAAAAAAAGAGTTTAGAAAAGAAAACTATAAAATAATGGAAAACATTATTCTGTTATAAATAGAGAATGAGCTCATAAAACCTCTTTGGACATTTATTTTTTTCATTGCTGTAGATGCCCTTGAAACATTTGGGATGAAATATACAATTCCTATATGAAAAGTTACCAGTTTTACTTAATATTTTTGACCTCTGCATCACATAAAATAATTTATCTCAGCTGTTTCAGGATGTATGCATGAAGTATCAAATCGTAAAAATCTTTTCAAGAAAATAACAAAATACTATAAAAGTATTTAAGCCCACTGATGGTTATTCAGAAACTTACCTGTGACAAAATTTAGGATGTTTTCCCCCACTTTTTTAAAATATATGCATTCATTTCAATATAATTATTTTTTACTATCCTTTGAAGCGATATTTGTGGAAGTGGGTGTAGTGTGTATCAGTGTGCTAGAGAGAGCTAGAGCAAAAGAGTACAAAAAACCCTTTAAATACTTCACTACTATAAAAAGTAGCAAAATAACACTTTTTCTGGTGACCAAGCTGACTGCTGGTTATAGCATCTTGGTACTCATCACAGTTGCATAAATCTTTTGAAATTCTCTCACTAAAAATTTCTTGTGTTCTAGCTGTTCAGTATATTAAAATCATATATAATAAAGTCCAGAACTAGTCTTCTTACATGATATTAATTATGCCCATAAAAAACCTCATGGGCGAGTCAACCCTGATGAAGTACTTTCAGCAATATTAGCTACAATAAATCTAATATACAGTTGGCTTTAGACATTATTTATGCATACACAATTATGGGCTGGAGTTTCCAACTTTTTTTAAAGAATCGTTCATTTCTTATTGGTTAGTAAATTAGTGGTATGCACTTTATGGTGAATGTAAAAGATATCCAGAAATTCACGTAACTCCCTTTTATCATAGTTGTCAAATGTTGTTCTGATATACACACAGTGAAATAGAATATTTTTCTCGATTCTTTTGAGATCTGAATCATCTTTTGGAGATATATATGTTTTAATAGACTAAATAGGGTGGCTTCAATTACACTTGTTGGTTACCTAAAATTAGATGAGATCAACTGAGAACAAGTAAAACTGAAGGTATGCATCACCGATTGTAGACATTGCTTCTGTGCAAGTAGAATAAATATAAATAAACATAAGAGTTTATAATGAATAATTCGGATATTTTTAATTTTACTGAGAATAAGTCAAAGAGAGTAATACATTTATTTTCATTTTCTAACCTTAGTGTGCAAGTAGTCTCAGCATTCTTAGGAAATGAGGTAGTTTATCTTTATTCATAGAATAGCACTAGATCTTCAGAAAGAACTATTGTCCTTGGGTGTTCCTCCAGTCTTGAAAGTGCATTGTTGTGAATCCAGACGAACAGACTGAGTGTGTACAGGGGCACAGAGAATTGTTACAAAAAGTGACATGTAAAGAAATTGGTGTCAGAAACATGACAGTCCTTGAGGACAGTAGAGAGACCATAACAGGAACAGTGTTGTACTTAACAATATTTGTTTTCTGTACCTTCGGCAGATTAATTTTGCTGCTGTTGTGTTCAGTAGGAGAGACAATATGATCCTCTCAAGTTCTTTCACATGTATTATAAGACTTCTGGTCACCAACCTCTTTCCCAATTGAAATTACCCAAATACAGCAAATACACTACAGTAATAATTACATTTTAAATGAATTTCAAATTAATAAACTGCCTGATTTCACAGCAGAACACTTTAAACTTTTACAATTCAGCTTTTGTCTTCTCTTTAGCTATCTAGAGTTTTTAAAAAATGCTTTGGAAGTAGTCTATAAAATAACATCAGCTCACCTGAGTGACTAGTCAAAGTTCAGGTTTCAGTGCTTTGTTTCCAGCAAAAGAAATTGGTTAATTTGAACCATGAGTTTCTGATGCAATTTTTTGTTTATAAAAGAGATTAAAAGTGTTGGGTTTTTTAACTCATGCACATAAGATGACTGAAACAACACTTTTATTTCCTGCATCTTTTCTACTGATCAACATCATTCCCCAAAAGCCTTCCCCCTGCCCTGAATTTTACTGCTACTATCTGGCTTCTGCACTTATCCATTATTATTTCTCTGCCGATATTTCTGCTCATGGTCCTACAGATAAACTTAGAAATTCTTACCATTGCTCTCATTCCATTCTTGAGCAGATTTCATGTACCTTTGCTTAACCACATATTTTTGCCTACTAAAGATATTTGAATTTCAGAAAATATTTTTATTCTTACAGTATTAAATGAAGAACATTGATTATGACCACTAGTTTCAATGGTATTTAATTTATCACAAAGTTTTCTTTACATTTCTATGGCTGAGTTATGAGCTGTAGCTGGGCTTACTGGTATGTGACTGTGACAAGTATTCAAGAAGGCTGCATAAAGCAGACACAAATTATTATCTCAATCATTATCAAAATTCTGGGAAGAAATGGCCTGTTTCCCTTAGCACTTTTTCATAAAATAACTTGGCACAGTTCCTAGTAGAGTGGCTTTCAGGTACTGTTAATAGCACAAATGTGTATATGTGGCTACACACTATAAGGGGCAAATAAAAAAAGACTCAAATTTGATTATGCAGTCTGAAGCATAATACTTGTTGAAAAATCATCTCTGATTTGTTTTATTTGGACATAAAGGTGTGAATTTACCATTAGTATAAATACCTCATTCAGGACTAGAAATAGCAACCTTCATGCGGGTCACACTTTTTTTTAACTATAGAAAGTGAAATTTCGCCTCTGTCTATTCACTTTTTGTCTTTTCCCACACATGTGCAGATGAATGTGATAAAAAAACCTGACAGTATCTGTACTTATACTTGTGCTAAGTTGTAGGAAGGTGTCTAAAGTGAGAATGTCCAGTGGCTATCCCTGAAATGCTTTTTGAACTGAAACCTGTCATCCTGTCTACTGTATTTTTCTTCATTCCAGTACTCAGATTTAGTCTGAGTACTACAGACAATCCAACACAATTGAATTGTAGGACAATTGCGGGACAATCCAACACAAACACTTTATATGTGTGATTCTCTTTATCATAGTCCGTATTGCAGTTCTGTTTGCACCATGGGCACTAAGATTAGCTAATCACTCACCACACATTTTGATGGGTCTGAAGTGACCATGTTTTCTTAAGTTAGATGAAACAGAATATTTTTTTTTTAAATTGTCTATAAAATGGCAGTTGTTGTTAAGAGCAGGTTCTTTAAAATTATTAGAGAGATACCTCTGCCCAAACTAATATGCAAATGAGACGATATGCCAAACTCAATAGTACAGATTTTATTCAATAGTAAATGTGAGGTAGAGAGAAATGGGGAAAAGAGAGAAAGAAGGACAGAGTGAGAGAGAGATGGGTTAAGTAGAAAAAATATCACCACTCCACGGATACCCATGGCATCCCATTGATCCTCTTCTTGTGGTCCTCTCAGTGGTGAGAGTCCCAGTCTTGTCCAAGTGGTGGTTGCAGTCTGGATCCATTGAGGGAAGCTCAGGGTAGTGAGGAAAAAAGACTGTGGTGGTAAGGGTAATCTTGTGTGGTGAAGAAGAAAATCAAGTGTAGAGTGAAGTCCAAGTGTGGTGTTTTATTAGGCTTAGGCTAGGTGAGAATGCCCATCAGTACCTCCCCTGGGACAGTGTTAGGACAAAGAAATACTACATCACCCATCCCTCTCCCCCTCCCCACCTCCCCTCCATCCGACACCCGGATTGTAGCCTGACGTGTCAGCTGTGCACGCCCTCAGCACCTGGGTGCTTACTTTGCACATCATCAGCTTGTACCAGTGTCTCACATTTATGAAAATATTGAAATGTACCAATATCTTAATTAATGGACACCTAGATAAATATATTAAATATACTTCCAATAAATTGCTTTAGCTTCTACTTTAAAGGAACCTATGCTGACTTCAAAGAAGTTTTCTCATAGAAAGGGTCATCAAGTAAAGGATCATCAAGGTATACGTAGGAATACATTTGTAGCTAACACAAACTTATCACCTACCAATAAGCTAAATTCTGAACATTAATACTAGGTGAACTTGCCTTGTTTTGTGCATGGAAAACACAGTTGACTTTTCTACCATGTCAGATGAAGGGAAAAAAAAATAAAAAAGGTAGGGCCACAAGGGTATCATTTTTTCTTAAGTTAGTTGCATTTCCTAGTGATTCTACTGAGTGATGGAAGTTTCATATAAAGATAAATGACACTGAAAACTGGTTTATAACTCAGTTTGACAGCTAGTATAGTCTCAGAATTTCTTTGCTGTAATCCGCCCTGTCTTTTTCAGTTAGCAAACATTATCCCAATTACAGTTATGCCAAATATAGGCAGAACAGATGCGTCTCATAAGCAACAACTAATTTCTAACTGCGAATTTATAAATATAAAAACATTGATTGCCGATTCAAAGTGCATTACTTTAATGTTTAAAAGAGAAAATAGAAAAATGTTGTTAAACTATGAAGTGTCCACTTATTGTGATTTAACCAAATTACTTTAGCCATCATAACCTACACAAATGCCTTAATGTGAAAAATATGACACTAAAAGTTGCATTAGTGTCAAAGAAATCCATTTTATTGTATATATCACCTTTTCTCTAAGATTTGTAGTTTTACCTCAATGACCTGCTGACATAAATGAGGATTTTAAAATGAGAAGATCTGCTGAAAGAGTTGGTGAATAACAACCTTTACATCATCAATGAACGTTCTCCAACACCTGACAGAGATCTAGTTGAAACCTCCCTCAGGGAATTCTGCTTTTCATAGTGCAGAGAGACAATGCACTTAATTCTTGCATACCAATGTCATGGAGTTGCAGTAGTTGAAGCTCTGAAAGCATTTCCATGACAAATTTCTCTTCTCTTTTCAGGTTTGCATAGCACTAAGCTAAAAAAAAACAAACAAAAACCAAAAAACAGAACCAATGGTGGTTTCGAATTTCACACAATGTAACAGAGAAGGTATCTTATTTAGAAACTAAACTTAACACATTTTATGCAAAACGTCCACACAATCTGCAGGAATGAGGAAGAATTTATTGGCTCTGAAAAAAAGTCTGATGTTTATTTTGAATGCATGACAGCATTTTTAATGTTCAGGAATTTAAGCAGTTTTTATCTATAAAACCAGTGATGTATCCACATGCAGGAATTCTTAAGAAATATGAAGATACAAGTAATAGAAACCTTTTGAACTGTGCTAGAGATATAAGAATTTAAAGAACTTGTTGCAAGGTTATATGACATTTTAATGTCTCTTAAGAAGGTTTAAGACAACTGAATCTGGAAAGAACTGTTGAACACTGAAAGTGTTAGCCTTTTCTGAATTAGGATACACACCAAACCAGGTATTTTTTAACTGGTTGTCCGGTTGTTTTCAGCTCCATGTAAACCATAATGTCTTTTCACAACGTTGTAGTGAAGCTATGAAACATCAGTTGTCAGAACTGGTTAAGAATGTGTTATGAAATGTGTTGTGGTAGCACTCAGGCTATGCAACATGAGTCTTGTTGCATGGGTCTTGTCCCAGATTGAAATACATCCCTTGGCTATGTTTTAAGTACTAAATCCACAGCCAAGTGACCCTCAGAGAATACTCTTGCAGGAAACTCAGACCTATGATATTGTTTAGTACAGATTCTCACTGTGTTATCTGCAGCTTCAGGTGGGTTAGGCACGTTGTGTCTGACCCAAACAGGAATAAGTCATATTCTAGGGAATCCTAGAAGTGGTGACATGGATGTCTCTGAGAAGCTTAGCTGTCTGACATTAGATGGTTGGGATTGATAGATGGACTGCTGACTTGAAACTGTTCTCCTGCCTTAACACTATGTGAATGCAATCTTTGATTCTCTGGGCAGTAATGACCCATACCACAGCGCATAATTTTACAGTTACTGAATTACCAGATCTGCATATCTCTGTAGGAACAATTAAATGTTATGATTATTATCACTTGGGATCATTCAGAGTCTGAGGTGTAGAAATGCTAACTACATCACTGCATTTCAACTTGGGCACACAGAATTGATGTACCTTGGGTTAAATAACAAACCTCCATGAAGGACAACTTCGTGTGGGAACAATTAGCTGATCTAGAGCTGGAATGATCTTTTCTATACTAAAGTGCCGGTATGTCCCAGCTTGGATTCTTCTGGAGGTTAAGAGAGCAAAGAGAAGCTAAGAATACAATGTTTTGGATAGGTCCTAGAGGTTGCTGAGTGATAAAGTGGAGCAAAACTGAGTATGAGGACATACTTATGGTTATTCCGTGTAATAGCCCTATGCTTCTTCTGTGGAAATAATTTCCTTATTTGTCTTTGGCCAGTTTGGGTCAACTGTCCTGGCTATGCTCACTGCCAGCTTCTTATGCACTTGCTCACTGGCAGAGCATGGGAAACTGAAAAGCCCATGATTTAGGGTAAGCAATACTTAGCAACAACCAAAGCATCAGCACATTATCAATGTTATTCTCATACTAGCTAATGCAAAAAAATGAACCAGGACAATATCCCCCTCCTTATTCCATACCACAGAACACCATGTTCAGGAATATAAACTGATGCAGTTGGCTGGAGGGGATGATAGGTGCTTGAGGATGGACCGAGCATCAGTCAGCAGCTGGTAAGCAATTGTACTGTGCACGACTTGTTTCTCTTGGAGTTTATTCCTCTTTCTTTGTCCTTTTCATTACAATTATTAATATTATTGATATTTGTTATTACCATCATTTTATTTAATTTTGTTTCAATTATTAAACTGTTTGTTGTGGTTTTAAGTAACCAGAGTTTTTTATTAGCTGGGGGGGCTAGGAGAGAGGCTTCTTTAAGAAGCTGCTAGAGTTTTTCTCTGCTCTAAGCTAGCCAAGGTCAGGCAACAACGCCTCTGTGATAACATATTTAAGAAGGAGTAGAGAAAGAAAGTCTGCGCAGAACATCATGGCCGCTTAAGAGACAGGAGGGTGCGGAGTTTGATTAGCACCAAGGTCAGAGAGAGGAGAAAGAGAAGATGCCTTAAACACTGGAATAGGGCCCCAGCAATCTGTGAGGAATCATAGGGGCGAAGATTCTTCAGCCTGTGAACCCGTGGAAAGACTGGGAGATTTTTCCACGCTGGAACAGAGACATGCCGGAAAAGAGAGGCTGTGATCCTGTGTTTGGAGCAGAGGGGCCTGGTGGAACCCCGTGGGCCGTGAGAAGAAGAGATGCTGGNTCACAAAAGTCGGGGTTTTTTTTTTCCCTTCTCTGAGAAATTTTAGATCTATGTGTGGGCTCTCGGCTTTTAGCCAGAGTCAAACCATGACACTGTTCTTATCTCAACGTATGAGGTTTCCTTCTTATTTCTAAGTCTTCTCATGTCTGAGGGGCAGGTTGGTGGTGGGGTTAAGTGTTGCTTGTGAGAGAGTGACTGCATGATACTTTGTTGCCAACATCTCAGCCCCTTCTGGCTCTCCTGGAAATTACATTCTGATCTCCAGCTCATACTGATAGGATGTCTCCTGATAAATGGAGCTTAGTGGATAAGCTTGTCAGGAGAACAAAACAAACAAACAAACAAATACACAAAGTAAGAATGTTTCAAAGATCTGTGGCTTTGGTGACCTAGCTGGTCTTTTCTATCAACAGTGTGAAATTAGAATGTTTTTCCTCACTGCAGTACAAGGTCAACTGTGTGAACCTGTTATTGATACGGATTCTTAAAACAAAACTGGAACAGAAGAAGAAAACACACTCTCCAGCACTAGAGTGCCCTGTCCTTTCTTTAAGGTTACACTGTGCAAATTTATTTTAAGCACTAGTCAAGGAAAACATTTTGCAAGAGACTCAAAACAATGATGACATTCTCCCTTCAAGAGTGTTTTTAAATTGTTAACCTTCCATCTGCTAAAAATGGTCCTGGCTTACTGAGCAAGGTATTGTTCCTACTAAGAAATGCTTACTTGGACAATGTGAACTATTTCTGCTATTTATCTATGTTATTCAGTAACACTGAGAATACAGACTTAAACCAAGGCAGGAACACAATTATTTACTATTGTCTTTTGGATTACTTTTCCTTTGTAACACAGAAGATTGAACATAATTATTCCAGCTGGAAACAATTTTGTGCTTAATAAAGGACAAGCTCAAAAATAATTTTACCTGTTATTTATATGGGGGGGAGAAAAACAATTAAAAGGAATGTGATTAGAATTCTTTATAATAAAAACCTTAGTTTGATGGGTTTTTGTAAGAAGAATTTCTTACATCAAAATGTCAATAGTTATGTGGAATGTACAGACATTTATTTTTCTGGAATCTAGAGTATATTTGAGTATTATATGTGAAATCTTTAAGTTTGGATTGTTTTTTCCTTCTTTCTTTTTTTTTTTNTTCTTTTTTTTTTTTTTTTTTTTTTTTTTTTTTTTAATCAGTACAGTAAGAAAAACATCTTGTTTGTTTACCAGAAATATTACTATAATATACAGGTGAAGATATTATAGTTCTGGCTGTCAAAATTTTAGTCTATTTTTCAAAGTTGTTTTGGAAGATATATCTTTATGTTAGCAATTTTGAAAGTAATTTGAACCTGTAAATAGATGTCTAAATAAGAGTTTAGAAGGCAAACATTTTATTTCCAGGTCTGAATGAACACTGTGGCTGCTCATAATAATTGTCTTTCCACGTCATCCTTTGCCTCTTTTTTTATCAGAGTTTGTATTTGGATGCCCATTTTTAAATTTATTCTTGGTGACTAGAACAATCTGTTTAAACAAATTCTAAAGAAAATAAAAGCTTAATTTCAATTTTATCTTCTTTCCTGGGATCAGACAGAAATTGTTGGTTAATGGGATGTTTTTTGTGAATTAGGATGACAAGTTTTTTGTTTCCAGCTTTTCTGTAATTGAACCTTTGAAAAACTGTTCATGAAGATTTCAATGAAAACTTGTGGGAAACGTGTACAAGTGAGTTTTGCTGTGGAAATAATTCAAATGTTGTCATAGTTTGTGTTCAGTGCCACAGCGCTGGCCGCCCTACAGAACTGGGACCTGAAGGACAGCCAAGATCTCACTCTACTTACATTCTTTTCAGTTACAAAAAGTGAAAATCTGTTGTAATTTAGGATCTGGATTTATAAATTTGGAGTTATACAGAAATTAGTACTGTTTTGTTTTTTTTTTTTTGCTAACAGACAAATCTTTTTATGTGTCAGTTTTAACAGCTTCTGCCATACAAATTGCAATGCACTGTACATAACCACAAAAATGTACCCTAGGATATGTCATTCAATAGGGAAATAGTCACACTTTTCCCATTACAACATCACACTTTTCCCATTACAATCACCACACACACTTAGAGGCTCTTAAGATAAAAAGAGAGGCACAATATAATTCTCTAACACCATACCGAATTCTTTTCACTTGGATGGCTGAATAGTTCAGAACAGCAGTTACCTTGAAAATAAATGACTGTGCTGAAAGGAGAATTAATTAATTCAGATAAACTAAATAAACTCTGCAAACTGACTAATGTAGCAGAAATTACCGGGTGCTGATACTGCTGTTTTAATTATTAAGTCCACATTAATTAATTTCAAAGCTATCTTTTTTGAAATCCACGGCTTGACCAACATTCAGAGTACAAAACATGCCAAGAGCCAAATTTTCCATAGTAACACTTCTGCAAAACCTGAAACTGAGTCTTCAAAAAAGTAGATGTGATAAACACTAAAAGAGAGTGACAGTTTCAATAAAAAAACACAGGATCCAAATAATTGTGCAATACTTCCTTGACCACAAACTGAGAAATGGAATTTGATTGTGTCAACCTATTTCTTTCACAGAAGGAGCTGGACCTTTTGCTAATTGTTAATATGGTTGTGAATATAAAGAGAACTTAATGTCTCTGAGAGTTGCAGTAAAATCAGTCATCATGGCTGTCCATTACTTTGCAGAGCTACTAAACACCGTGACATTCAGTCACTGTGAGATCAGAACCTCACTGAATCTGGGCTTTGCATACTCCATGCTTCATATTCCTCACCATGTCTATTTTGCTGGTAGTTGATTTTTTAAATTAATATTTTTTTAAAAACTGGGTTCAATCAAAAATAATTTCTCAATAGGTAGATTTTTTAATCCCTTCATTATATCTATTGAAGTAGTGACATTCAGTTCCAAGTGGGTGAGAATGACATCTACCAACATTATAAGCTATGTTACATTTAATAGTGTTAATGATTTCTGTACATAAGAAAAAATTATTGATACCATACTTTGTTCCTTAACACTTATCACATATGAGGGACTGTTTCAGATAGTGCCATGATTCAGATACTTATGACATCTTTCTTCTTGAGAATGTTTATCAGCGATTTTACTACCTATACATTACTCTAAAAAGACAGAAAGGAAAGTAATATATATTTAAGACTGTCTATTGTAGTGATAAGTTCCATAAATTGTTAAAAAATATACAGCCAACAAATTTACATCTGCTGCATCAAACAGCAGACAGCAGCAATATCAATACAGTAACTAAAAGATACATTCCCCCAAGGATTTTCTTGTCTAATCCCTCATCATTTTGTTTCATTCTTAACATGAAAACATTTGTAGCAATGATTTCTCCTGACAAGCTGAAAGTCATTGAATAGAGAACATGTTTAATAAAACACTTTAATTATCACCTTTATTTTACCTTCACCATTCATTAACACCTCTTATGAACATCTTAAGCACTTGCTTTTTCTTGGTTTTATTTGAAACAAATTTAAACTTTTTGGTGAACCCTATGCACAGCTTCAAGGATGAGGAAGGAATGTCTTTCAGAAAACCACAGGCAAAAATATATGTAGAAAAAGCCCTTATTAACACTTCATGTCATGTACTTGAATTAAAAACATTTAATGGTAGAAAAACTTCTACAAAAACTTCTGCAAGCTTTTCTGCTCTAAAGTTGCTTCATCAAACTATTCCTTTTGAGACTGTCTGGTACAAAAATTCCACATAGACCAAATCCCTATCTAATTAAAAACAAAGAAAAAAAAGGAGACTTTATTATTAAATACTTTTTTAAAAATTTAAAACTACTTTTAAAAATACTTTTTACTCTTGAGATGGAAAAAGAGAGATTGCTTACCAGTTACCACCACAGGCAAAACAATCTTGACCTGGGGCAAAAAAAATTAGCTTATTGCCAGTTAAAAAGAGTAGGATTGTGAGAAACAGTTAAAAACCTCAAAAAAACATCAAGTTTCAAACTCCAAAATATTTTCTCCCATCCCCACTGTTCTTTCCAGCTACAACTTCACTCCTTCATTCCTGAATCCTCCACTTCTCCCTCTCAAACACTGTGGAGGGGACAGGGAATGGAGGATTGTGTTAATTCATAACCATTTCTCTCTGATGCACCTTCCTCCTCACACTATTTCCACATGTGTCATTCTGAAGGCTGCAGTGTGGATATCTGCTCTACCACACTCTCTTGGCAGGTTGCAGGGGAGTGGTTTAAGTTGAAAGGGACCTTAATTCCAATACCTGTACTGTGGACATCTTTCACTCGATCAAGTTGCTGAAAGTCCCTCCAATTTGACCTTGAACACTTCCAGGAATGAAGCATCCACGATTTTTCTGGGCAACCTATGCTAGTGTCTTACTCTCTTCCTGAGGTTCACATTGACCCACTTCTCAAACCATTCAAGATCCCACTGGTTGGCATCCCTTCCCTCAAATATATTGACTGCAACACGCAAATTAGTGTCACCTCCAAACCTGCTGCAGCTGCACTCAATCCTGCTGTCTACGTAATCTATAAAAATATGGAGCAGTAACAGTCTCAGTACAGACCCCTAAGAGACACCACTTTTTTCTGATCTTCATTTGCA
>WEIV01026879.1:0-28027 GCA_013390005.1 Calyptomena viridis
TGCAAGCACATATTGCCAGCTCAAGTCCAACCCCGTATCTACAAGCACCCCAAAGTCCTTCTCCACAGGGCTGTTCTAAATTCCCCAGTCCTGCAGTGTGTATTGATACTGGTAGTTCCCCCAACCCAGATACACTTGGCCTTATTGAGCCTCATGAGATTCCCATGGAACCACAACTCAAGCTTTGTCCAGGTCCCTCTGGATAGCATGATGAATGATTTTGAGGTTTAGCAATTCAGACAACTCATTTGAAACCTAAGAAATCTTGACATCATAATTTATAAAAATTTCCGTCTGTTTTTTGCATTTGAAATCTTTTAAGTTCTCATTGTTGCCAATAGATTTTGTTCACAAAACAGTCGTGCATGCAAACTCGCTTGGAATTTCTACTGGTTTACCGGACTCTATCAGTCAAAGAGCCCATTATGGTTCAGCATGATCACGAGAAGGATTAAACACTATTGGTTTAGCAAGGCGCGCTTAACCAGATCCAAATATCATCTGCATATGCAGCTTCCAAAATCCATTAACCCCACAGCTTCCATGTGCCTTACATGTTTATCTGACCTGTTGGCAGTTCTGCACTGTCACAAGCCACTTCATGAAGAGGAGAGCACAGGTAGTGAGAAGCAGTTGAGGCTGCTTCTATTGGGAAAAAGCCTGTATGATGAAACTCCTGATATTTCATCTTCTGCCTCCTGGTTTTAATTTTAGTAGAAGCAGAGACACTGTTTTCCTTATGTTTCCTGAGCAGTGAAATAGTAAGCCCCAGGTATAAGCCTCCCCCTTTTTAAGCCCAGATACATAACCAGGCAAATTTAGAAGCATGTTGATTTCCTTGGAATCATGAAAATTAATAAAATGTTGGAAAATAAGACTTTGACTAGAGAAGCTAAAGGAGTCAAGCAGTTTCCTTTCTGATCTACCTAGTCTGAGTTGAGGCTGGAAATTCCTAGGTGTAATTTTGTTATGTCCCTAAGGATTACTAATATGACTTCACATAGGATTTTGTATTAGTTAACAATAGGAGTTGGACAATGCATATCACACCGACACTTGATAAATGGCATTATGGTCTCTGCAGCAGAAGAGATTTCAGTCAAGACAAAAAAAATGTGAGAACTAATTTGAAGACTATGAATGCAATTAGGAGAAATTAATTCTATCATTCACTACCACCTAGGATGTTTCATCCACTGAGTTCAGCTTTTACAACAGAATTGTTAGACTCAAAAAATGGACTTTAACTCCAGAAAAAAAATCATATCTGGAAAGAAAAACGAAGTGTTGTATTATATAGGTTTGCTTAACATAAGGTTAGACAGATATGTCAACTAACTCTTCTGCCCTGTATTTTAAGGTGCATCCTGCCATGTCATTTTTATTTTACCAAGTGTGAGGTTCTCTTTTGTTCTTTAAAGTGAAAGACAGGTCAGTTAATCTTCTTTGAAGTGCACTGAGGGAGAGGCAAAGTGTACTCTTTTCCACATATCTTGATACTACATTACTGCCTGTCCTATTCCTTTGGGAAATCCTACTGTTCAGGAGATCGGCCTGCTGAATGCAAGCTAATGTCAAATATTAACAGTGAATTAAAACTTCAGGTAAAAATGGTGACAGTGGCATATTCCTGTCACTGGGCTTGACAGGAAATTTATTTTGCTGTAGCAGAAAAGTAATTAACCTCCACTGTGAGAAATTCTATTACTAGTAGCTATTCTGCCATGCAAAGTACACTACATGGAAATGTTACAGGCCATCAAGCAGAAAAGGCAGATTTGTCTGCATTTTAAACCAAAGCTGCTGCCACCCCCACTTTCCATTCTTATTCTCTCTCTCTCCTCATTCTATCTTCACTGAAGCTAGAAATTGAGATGCACATGTGGTAGAAAGAAAATGGAATAAGGCATAAGGATTTTCATAAGGTATTCACAGAAGTTAATTTCTGTGTGTGTGCGCGCACGCATGTGTGTGTGCATGACAGCAGTAGTGTGGTCCTTTTAACAAACTCTTTCTGGGAAGAATTTAGCAATGATCTAGATTGGCTTTCAAATCAGAATAACTTTGTTGCAGGCATGTATAGGGAAATGTCAACATATCAGCCGACAGACCTCCTCTTATCTTGCTCTCCCTTACACTCTGCTGCTGCTGGTGAAAAGTACAATCATCTCCTTTTGTAAGGGAACAAAAAACCCTCTGACATTCAAAAATAGGACTGTATCCTGAGCGGGGAAGTTAAGCTTTTTCAAGTAGGTTGGATGATTGTACTTTACAAAATATGATTGCAAAGCAGAAGGAGGTTGCCAGCTTCTCTGTGAACTTTTGCCTGCCTGAGAAAACTAGCATTTTTGGAGAGAAGAAAACTGTTATCAAGCTCTTCCCTCTGAGATCAGTGGCTGTCAAAAGTCATTAAGTATGAGAGAGAATCCACCAGTCTCTGTGTGTGTTACAGGGAAAGTTCAGATGAAAAACAAAATTGGTTTTCTTGCCTCTGAAAGAGAGTTGCCTGGTTTTCTTTTCTTGCCATGGTTATACCCTGAACAGGTTGTGATGGGCTACCGTATTTTGGAAGCCAAAAAAAAAGCAAATCTACAGAAAATTACAGGGGAACAAAATTTTGAGTATTACAGACTAATTTTGGCCAATTGCTTTGCAGGCAAGTTTGTGAGTGACAGCTGTTCATTAACAGCATAATCTCATCCTCTCTCTCTGGAAGAGGTGGTGGCTACAACATTGCAGGTATAAAATGACTTCAGCTTAATGACGGACTGCAAAAAAAAAAGGCTTTAGATCTACATTTTAAGTGACAGTGCTCTCTGGGATTCCAGATTACTGTTATTAATGAAAGAATGTTTAATACCCTTCTAGTAGGGGTTTCTGAATCATACTCCATTTAAAAGAGATTTCACTTCTCTGTTAAGAAAAAAAAGTTTCTCGGAACAAATAATTGAAGTTTACAATGTACCACCAAGGAATCTTTTCAAAGGTCTTTTATTCTCTTTTTACAAACCCTCTGTGATCAAAAATCAGAAAATATATGTGCTAAAATGAGTAATGGACCATAATTGGGCTTTCTATATTAATGATGACTCCCAAACCACCTCCAAGCAAAACCTGAAGTTAACAGCTTACCTTAGAGATTTATAAACAAAACAAAGCAAAAAGAATTTGAGGGAATTGTCCTAAGACAACAAATTACAAAAGCATAAACACTGACATTTTATGTGATAAAATTTTGAAAGCTGAAGAAATTACTGTAATGAGAAGGTTACTACCATGGGAAAATGCATGCCACAATGTGGCTATGTATATAAACAAATATCTATAATATGCAAGTATATATTTGCTTAAATATATTTTTTGCAAGGAACATCTCTTAAATCTTTGAACTTAAATACTGGAGCTTTTATCTAAATTGTTTTCACTTTCAGTCTTTGTGCTTACGAATCAAAATTATTCTTGTGTCAGGCTACCATTGCAGAAATTTGTCAAGGATGGATTATTGTTCAAATGATTTGCATTACATATTTTGAGGCTAGATAGGTTAGTTTTTGTAGATAAAGCTACTGCATATAATTTCACACAACACTTTACAAAGGAGGCAGCTTTGCTGAGATTCTGAAAACCCAGTGCTGCCAGTGCTGTCAGATGGTTTCCTGTGGCTAATCTGTCATACTTCTGTTATAAAGACAGTAAACTGGGCTTTGGGTAAGATCAAAAGGTGACAAGGTTCACTCCTACCTTCAGATGTAGAGCAAACACCTCAGTTGACATTCTGGTGCATTGTATGTTGTGGGATTGTTCTTCAATTTTCTCCATGGGTAGGAACAAGGCAGACCAAATGTAGGTCCCTTACTCATTTGGTTTTTATCATTTAAACTTTGGTCCCAAATCTCTGGCTTTTGCCTTTGATACCTAAAATTTCCCGGCAATCTCCCATACAAGACCCCAAAAGGCCCAGTGTAGATCCCAGGACTAGACCCAACTGACTACAAGCAGTTTAGTATCGCGGGTGGGGTACGGACTGCACGATATAAATTACACTTTCTGCGTGTTGTTCAGAGGTCTCAAATATATAACGATTTATTGTTTACAGAATAGGCAGTTATATACTTCAGAAGGTTTGCATGTTCTAGTATAATTGGTGAAAAGTTATCTTGCTTCTTTACCATTGGTCAGGGCTGCAGCACTTGCCACTCTGCTCGTCCCAGCTGCGTTTTCTCTCAAGGCCATGCAGAAACGCCAGCCTACCCGCGACAGTTTAGTACAGCTAGGACAGGGACATTTTTAATTTTTAGTGCCAGGATTCTTATTCACAAATGAGTTGCCTTTGATCAGCACTCCGTCAGAAATGATTTATTACTGTTTAATCAAAATGGCAGCAGCAGTGTTACTGTGGCAGTAGCTCAGACCTCAGCCACACTGAAATCTTAGCTCCAAACCTTCCATAATGGCATCTTTTACCTAAATTTCAAGCAGTTCTGCTCTCTTTAAGTAAAATATCTTTATAGATGTTTTTTGGGTACTGTTCCATAATGTAACAGACATGTTGTGAAGTATTGAATAAAATATCACGAACCTTTCATCTGGCTGGGCACTGGAACAGGTTCCCTGGGGAAGTGGTCACAGCACCAAGCCTGACAGAGTTCAAGTAGAGTTTGGACAATGCTCTCAGGCATATGGAGCTGTCTTGTGAAGGGCCAGGAGTTGGACTTTGATGATTCTTGTGAATTCTTTCCAACTCAGGATGTTCTACGATTCTACTACTCGATATAAAAGAGCTCCAACCAAAACCAACCAACCAAATGCCTCAAAAAACCCCAACCTACCAAAAAAACCTTCTTAAAAACCTGAGGTGAAACCTATTCTTGACTATGCAATTTCAACACAGAAGCAATATTATTCAGAAGTTTAAAACTCAATCATTTCACATTAAATATCATCAAAAATTAAATAAACTGGGGGAAATCCCTTTATAGTACCACTATGCAAGTTCCACATACATTTATCGTCTTCAGTACAACAGTGAAAATAACCTGAAATTTTTGTGCATACAGAATTCGTTACCAGTACCAGAAGGCAAAGGTTGGTAGTGATTCCTTATGTAGTTTTATGAAGTTATGGATTTTTTCCTATCAAGGAGGAGCTAGCATGAATGGAAAAATTATAGAATCTATCCTTGTCACTTTCCCAGAGATAAAGTTTCTGTTGTGTTTGTTAGGAAAAATTCTATGACTGATTTTTTTTAATAACTAATATTTTTTTCTACTAAAAATAGAAGGAAAATATTTTTGTCTTCATAAGATATATATGAGGGAATGTCGCATGTTAAAGCATTACTTAAAAGGCTTCGACTGGAAGCAGTAGTCTCTATGCATTTAGTTAACAAGGTCCCAGCTAAGAAATTGAAAGAACTTTTCTATTAGGGATAAAGAAAGAAAAGTGGGAATTACCAAGAAATTCTTGAGTAAGGTTTTATTTATATGAGTTACCTTCTGTGTGTGCAGTTCTAGCATGTAATGTGGTTCAAGAGGAACAAAACACTACTATTTTTAAAATGGTCAGCTTGGATGGTGATGTGTTGATGTATTTCAGCTATTTAGTTGTATCACTTGGAAACTCTCATTCTTCTCTGTCTACCAGCTTTAAACTAAGAGTAAACAGAGTAAAACAAACATAAATTAAAAAAGTAAAAAAAAATAGCACACAATAAGTATAGATAGCCAATGAGATTCATTTATTAGAACAAGTTTGAGCAGTCTGGGAGGGGCCAAACATGTACTACAGTGCTTAAAATTAGTGGATAGTATAACTGCAGAGTAAGTAACTTGCCTAAAATGCTACCAGAAAGAGTGCAATAACTAAACTATTGCTATTTATAGCTACATAGGGATACTGTCAGGAAGGTGAGTAAATCAATGTATGTCTAGTCCTCTGCCAAGAATAGAATTGATTAAAAGTGGTTTTGATTATTGTTTTCTCTTTAGTTTTCTATTCTGAACACTGGGATGAGAGGTCACACATACCCTCATGCACACAAGGGAAGACTAATGGATCTTATGTATAAAAGCTTTAATTTGTCAGTTCGCATCCAGAAAATTACATCATTAAAAGCACTTAACATTTAGCTGTTATTCTGTAAGCAAGGTGATGACCCCATTCCTAAGAGAAAGAAGGAAAAAACCGCAAAATGACCCACCCTAAAACAAAAATATTGCACACCAAGAGAAAATCAAATATAGGGTAAAGCAGCTGCTGAGATTCTGAATTGTCTGCGTCGGGCTGAAGTAGAGCTATGTTAATTCAAATTAATAATTAACGTAATTCAATTAACAAGCATCAATTGCATATATACATAAGCATACATATATGTATGTCCAGGACAGTGTATATGTACACACAACACTAGAGTATGTATACACTACACGATAATATAAAACTTTGAAATAGAAAAGATGCATAAGATACACCTATGTTTGGTCTCTCTGCTTTCGTTCTTCACAGTATTCTCTATTTCTCTTCTCGTAGTATTTTTCTGAACAATCTGGGGAGACTAATATTATAATAAGACCTAGCTTTCAAACCAATTCCTTATCTCCACTCATTCTAAAATAAATAGAGAAAAAAAATAGGCTTTTGGCCCTGCTGAAACTGAAAATATTTCACAGAAGCAGCTTGACAGAAACACTTGGTCTTCTTGTCAGTGTAGGTTTCTTTCTTTCTGCTTTTCAGTGTAACTTTTTCCAAGAGAGATAAAATAGCGATGTCTTTTTAAACTGGTACTGAGATAATTGAAAGAGAATGTAATTACCATCAGGAGGGAAGAAATATAGAGGGAGCAGAAGGAAACTATCTCTGTAACAGGAGGCAAGATATAGCTTCTTGATATTAGGATCATCCTGAAAACTAGCCAGGCAACTGAAAGCTTAAGCAGGTTATTAGTGAAAGATCTCTCTTAAAAATGTTTTTATGCATCACCTTGAGCACTACATTTATTTCTAATGTGGGGCTAACATTGATAATAGAAGAACATACATATTTCAGCAAATGTACGTGTGTAAAGGAAGAGTCATGTCTACATTGGAGACTACTGTATAGTATAGAGAGAATGCTCATTTAAAGTTTCCCATGCTGAGGTCTGTGATGTCATTATATCCTGAGAGGCTTTTAATTCTATCTGTGGTCTCACAGAAAATATTAATAGCATTTGACTCCAATATAGAAACTCTTTATTTTACAACAAAAAATATCATGCACATAGGCTTTGCTGTGAATATTTTGGTTTAATTTATCTTTCTGTGTCTTTAAATATATGATTAATTTTTATTCCTGTCTCTTATGGTGGTGTTATAGTTGCCCTTCTATTCCCACGGTTGTATATCTTAGCTGGCAACTTTAGAGGGTGTTTGACAAGGTATAAGGATATCAGGAGTTAGCAGTGATGTTCCTGATGGAAATTCCTAAAGCATTGCAATCTGCAGTGAAAGTATTAAACTCTGCACCCTGACTGGGATGTGGGAACTGGAGAACTTGCTCTAACTTCGTGGAAGGATACAGGTTTTGAGTGGCAGTTTGTTTTCTCTACTTCAGTAGGTTATCACTTCAGGAAAAAGAAAATGGAAGAGGAGTGACCAAATAGGACACTTTCAATTTGTTCATATTAAACTAAGTGTGCTGTGGTTCTGATCATGGTTTAAGGGCCGCTAAAATCCAAAATTTACCTGTGTGAAAAAATACTTTGACAAAGGCTGAAAACAACAATTTGTAATTCACTTTTGATATGATTTTATGACTTATCTCTGATCATTGGTGAGACTTTCTATTAATCCTTTAGCAAATATGTCTTCAACATGTGTCATGAGTCAGTCCTACTGACTGCAGGGTTTTGTTCTGTTGTGCACATCTCTGAGCAGCACTAGTCCCCTCTATCCAGATAACTTATTCTGGAACCATGATGCCTCCCTCATTCTCACTAGTACAGTTGGTTGTTGGACCATGTGGTGAACCACAATGAAGAATTGCTCTCATCTTAAATGACTCCATGTTGTCATATGTGCACTTACAGCACAAAATAATTCCTTAAAGCCTACCAAGAGTCCCCTGAATTATAAAGCTGTAAAAGGGAGGACAGCTGTAATAACACAAGTAAAAAATCAAACATAAATGCAAAGATACTAGAAAATTAATAAATCTGGATTGTCTGCCTAAATCCAATTGCATTTTGTTGTTGTTGTTAAGTAATTGTTAAAATGCAAACACAATTATAATGGTCCCTACGAACTTCAATATTTGCAGAGATTCCTTTTTTCATAAAGGGAACTGAGGGTAATTATCAGTGAAGAGCAAGAAGAAAAGTTAATTAAGCCAAAATCTGGAGGAACAGAAATGTGTGTTTACACAACTTTGTCCTTATAGGATTGTTTTCTAAAGATGGAAGGAGTTTGTTTGCATTAATAAAAATGGCCTGTTTCTGATCCAGACATTCAGATGTGATGCTCTAGTTTATTCAAATTTCATGAAGATGGAATTATCCATATCTGAAGATGCTGTTGTCTTTTACATCTGTTTATTTGTCCATTTTTAACTTTCACATATTGACATGCTAAATATATGATAATATTATTTTTTAATAAATTAATTTTAATAAGAATATATTAGATCAAGATTCATATTAACAAAAATGTAAAAAGTGAAAAGAGTGAAGGCACTGAACTATGCTGATCACCAAAGCATAGAAAATCTTCAAGTTCTTCTTTGATATAACACCATCTAATACATTAAGGTTTTTTTAATATAAGTACTAACTTGTTAAGAGTTAATTTATTAAAAAAAATCTTGTAAAGTATGTTTCTGTGTTATGGTTTGGGTCTTTTGAAGGCAGAAAAAAAATTCTATAAAGAGAAATAAAGGAATAAAGAAATTAACCTGGGATCATCTACCTTCTTGCCTCCATTTTCTCTCTCATTGCCTGATGTACACAATGTTTCATCTGGTGTACTGCAGTTAATAAATGGATAATTGTTATTTCTTTTCACTCTTTTTTTTTTTTTTTAAATATAGTACATTGTTTTGTTCTAGAATATGAGTTTAAATTCAAAGGCAGTGTATCAATCACATAAGATATACAATCTCTGTATATAACAGGCATACAGCATCTCACCCATGGAAAGTACAATGTTAAAACCTTGTCAAAAAAGCAACATATATGCAAAATAATGTATGTGATATAATTGTAATATGTAATATAAAGGGATATAACTGTTACTCTTGATGTTGGTAAGTGAAATAAAGGCTAGAACAAGCTTTTCTTTTTCATAAAGTTTTAGTTTAGTGATAACATTCTTACAGCATAATCCTAGTCATATATTTAACTAAATTAGCAAGCAAGATTGGTAATTAGTTAATTACCAGACATTAACATATATAATAGCAGTTATGAATAAAGAAAGTCTTGGATTTTCCTGAACTGAAGTAAATAAAAGGCTACTCAAAATGAATCCACTCATCTGAAGTCAATTAAGGACACAAAAGCTGTTTAAATAAGGCAATTGCTCTTCGGTAATCATACGACTGTAGTTATCCAAATCTTACATATGTGATGTTAAATAAACCTCTGTCTAAACAGATGGACTGTTGTCTGATATCTCTTGAAATCATCAAAACTTCTAATTAAGGGCAGCAATATTAACAGAAGGAAGGTATGATTTTTAATTGGCATGGTGCACATTTCCAAGTACACAAAGAATAATATTACCTACGATAATTAGAGGGGACTGTGAGTCTGATAACTTCACTGGACTGAAGAGTCAGTGGAAGATTTTGTTTTGAAAATGGTTCTGAGATAATTTAATGTTTATTGTAATGACTGAGATTTTTGTTCCTTTGTAAATGTTACATTAATAACAAATAGGACAAACTTTTACTAAAGATTGCATCTCTTCTGCGTCTCATTGAAGTAAAAGCTGAAAATGAAAACTTAAAGACCAACAGTAATATTTAATCACATTATTCCTCTAACTAATTTGGTGTTTGGATTAAGATAGAACCTTTCCAGGGTGTTGGAACTGGAGTGTTTCTCATTTATATTGACTGAAACAATACAGTTTGGAAGGATCTATTCATTCTTTCAGACATAAGTGAACATCACTTGTTCAAAGTAGCATAATTCATTTAACTGGTGAGGATGAATGATGCAGAATTAAAGAAAGGAAGATGTACGAACTGTCTTTCACACAGTCTGTTAAAATATCCCTGGCTTTTAATAATAAAGATTTTTTATTAATAGATATCAGTGATCCAGTCAAAAGGTACTTGCAGAATGAGGTGTTGTTGTACATAGTATCATCACACTTAAATTGAAAAGTTGCCTCTCAGCCAGTTGCATATGGCAATACAAATGTACTTTAACTTACAGAACAGGGAAAAAAAGCAAGTGAAAACAGTGGATAAGGGCTTTTTTTGCAAATAGCTTGCAATACAGTGAAATGAAAAGCATACCTAGAATTGATGATTTCCTTATATTCTAATACAGCTAAATGCAATATTAAACAAACAGTTGTATTAAGCCCACCAAGAGCCTGAACTAAAAATGCTGTGGTTTTGTTCTTTGTATGCTGATGATATTCAGATTCATATTTCCTTCCTTACATTTTTGGATAGTGATTTTTTTTTTTAGGATATATCTTTTCTCTGAAACACTGTTTCTACTTAGTAGAATTGATACTACTTAGTATATTGATAAATGAATCAGAAATATAGGTGGTCTGCTGAAATTCAAAGCAAACATGCACATCTCAAATGAGAGAAATGGAATTATCCAGATCAGCTGCTGTAACAAGTAGACATTTTCCTTTAAATTTTGATGGAAAATTAATTATGTTTTAACTGTACTTGCTGATACAAATTTTTCTGACCTCTACAATTTTTTATTTATTTCCATATTATTTCCATATCTAATTAAGGTTTTCAGGACATTCAGCCAGAAATAGTGTTTAAAATGCAGTCATATATGTCAATTCTTTGAAGACTTACTTGAAGAAACAGAGGAAATGAACTGAACATGAAATATATAACCACAGTATATATATTGCTGTTACTGTAAGTGAATGCCTTTGGCCTTAAGCCCAAGATTAATCAGGAAAAGCAAAGAAATCCTAGAACTCAGGAAACACTGTTAGTAATGGGAAGTTTCTCCTCTTGTGAAAAATTTTCTGATAATGAAAATATTTAGTTTTCATTGAGACTGTGCTGCAGAAGTTTTCCATACTTTCTATTTGAAAACCAGTAGCTTGTTAGCTGTTATTTTATATTTTTGAAGTTTGCATTTCACAGAATCTCAAAATAATTGAGACTGGAAGGGGCCTCTAGTTCAAACCCCCTGGTCAGAGGAGGGTCAACCAGAGTAGGCTGCTCAGGATTGTGTCCAGTTGTGTTTTTAATATTGGAAAATATAGATAGTTTACCAACTCTCTGAGCAAGCCGTTCCTGTGTTTTGGGGGTTTTTTTGGGTTTGTTTGGTTTTTTTTTCCAATCAACATCAAAAAAGTTTCGGACATGTTAAAAACAAATAGTTTTATGTCAAGTTTACAAATGTATGAAAAGAGGTTCAAGGTCTTGACCTCAAGAAGGAAAATCTACATTAGAGCCATAAAGCATTCTCTACTGCATTATTATTGCCAAGGTCATCGTTTGTTAAGCCTCTCCATCATGGACGATTCTTCAAAAAAAAAACTACACCAGGAAAAAAAATTATAAAAGACATAGGAAAGTACAATAACCCATCAAGATATTCTATTCAAAGGCCTTCTGTACTCAAACCCTTTTAAAATCATATATAAAATGGGGTAATTCGATGTTCCTTATACTACTCAATGGACAGTGGTATTTGAAAATAGTAATTTGAAAGACATCCAAACAAACTCAAACTTCAAAGAAAATGTATGGTCTTAAGGGTACTGTGTGAGTGAAATTCATATCTAACATGTTCTGCCCTCGACATACTGAAAAAAGGGAGAGACTCAGGGGAGACCTTTTCACTCTCTACAACTATATGAAAATAGGTTGTAGCAAGGTGTAGCAAGGCCTCTTCTCCCAAGAAACAAGTGACAGGACAAGAGGAAATGCCTCAAGTTATGTCAGAGGGGGTTTAAACTGGATATTAAGAAAAAAAATTCTTCATGGAAATGGTTTTCAAGCGTTGAAACAGGCTGCCAGGGATGTGATTGAGTCACCATCCTTGAAGACATTTAAAAGACATATAGATGTGGTACTTAGGGGCATGGTTTAGGGGTGGACTTGGCAGTGTTATGGACCTGATGATCTTAGAGGTCTTTTTCAAGACCTTGATTCTGTATGAGGAATGAAACAGGTAAAAATTTGTTCATAAGACTTAATGTAAAGCAAAGGATTTAATTAAGTATACAATATGCATCTGAATTTAACCATATTTTAACCATACTTTGACCAATTCCACCAGAGTAAAGATTTGTTGCTGCTTACAACATCAGTGAATTCTGATTGTCCTGTGCTGCTGGGAAATACATGAAATTTAGTATTTCTAAGTTGAAGGAAAAAGCATGAATTAGCTCTTCTTTTCCAAATGTTTGGCTCTAGAACTAGCAGTGGTTAGTTGTGGTTCCTGTTGTATTGCATTGTCATTTAACTTAGAAACTTAAAAGATCCACTCGTAGCAGTGATAGTCCAACAACAGATTCTCATCACAACAGAATAACTGAATGTTCTTTATCACAGTGAGCTCAAGTTTTTCATATGGACATACATTCATTTTATGTTCAGATTTCTAAAGCTTATCAGGTGATGTACAGTTCTTTACAGAATAGTCCATGTTAACTTGCAGTCTCAAGAATTCAGGAAGTACTTTGCTATGTCTTCAAGAAACACAAATTTTGAACATTGTATATTTTGATTTTTTTTTTTGTTAATGATTCAAAAAAAAGAGTAAAGACATCTCTCTCCTGTTTTTGAAATACATTTGTTTTGGAATGGAAGCCAAGCATAGGAAGCCTCAGCCAAAAAGTCACACATTTTTAAAAGTTATGAATAACTAAAATGTTGCTGTTGCTTTTGTTGTTTGCTTGTTGCAGTAGGTGTGATAAATCTTGACATTTTTATGCCTCTTCAATTATATCTTCAAGCCCGTTTTCATCATAAGTATTTAGATTTATTATGTCTTATTAATTATGTTTTGTTGTTTATTTCTTTCAAATGTTTTCTTGTTATGCTGAAACATCTTGATTTGGAGAACACTTGAAAAGTAGTCCAATTTCTAGTAAAATAAGAACTGAATTCTTTTAGTTAAAACTCGTCATGCTATTGCACTCAGTATATCTGCTAGATGAAGACTAAATAAGAATAAATATACTGCAAATACTAACATGTGAAATTTATCTTGACCCTTGACAATAAATTTATTCCCTATGAGTTTCCAAAGCCAACTATCATATTTACATGGACATAGCATCTATTAATGTTTAAAATAACGAAGTAATTACATGTTTCATAAACAGTATGAAGCCTTGTGATTTGAGACAGAAGAATTTCAAACAGAAGAAGAGATTCTTTAAAAGTAGGAGTTCTTTAAAAATAGGGGGTTTTTTTCATTCTCAGAGTCCATGTTGCAATTCCTTTTGGTATGAGATATTATTTGCAATAATAGAAAGGATGTACTCTTTTACATGGCATGATTCATGTCTCTCAAGAACATGGAACTGTTGTGGTTTTAAGTAGCCAGAGTTTTTTATTAGCTGGGGGGGCTAAAAGAGAGTCTTCTTTAAGAAGCTGCTGGAAATTTCTTAGCTCCAAGCTAGCCAAGGTCAGCTGACAAGACCTCTGTGATAACATATTTAAGAGGGAGAAGAAAAAAAAGGCTAGGCAGAACATCATGGCAACTTAGGAGGGAGAGGAGAGTGAGAAGTTTGATTGACACCAAGGTCGGTGAGAAGGAGAAAGAGAAGATGCCTTAAACACTGAAATAGGGCCCCAGCAAACCTGTGGGGGACCACAGGAGGTGAAGATTTGCCTGCAAACCCATGGAAGACTGGAAGACTCCACACTGGAAAAAGAGAGGCTGTGATCCTGTGGGATGTTTTGATGTCCATGTCTGGAGCGGGGAGCCTGATAGAGTCCTGTAGGCCGTGGGAAGAAGAGACCCACACTGGAGCAGCAGAGCAGCATTTCTTGGGAGGACTGGTGGCCNAACCATAACAGGAAGTAAGAGTTCTCTAAATTCTGACACATCCTGAGAGATATTTGGAAAGTTTAAGCCACTTTTTGCACCTAATTGTAATGCGATCTACAGTCATTCAATGTTCAATAAAAATAAATGATTACAAGCCCCAAGATAATTCAGGTATCTGAAGCTAACAGTTTAATTTTAAGCTACCTTTGGCATTCTCACGTGTTGGTTTGTTAAGATTTGCACTTGATTTTCAGGGGGCATTAGTAATTCTTCTCATGAATTCATCAAGCGTCTTGTAATGAAGTGATAGCATCCTAACTGACATACACGGACCCTTATACAGAAGGTATAATTTTTGCTATGCACTCTCTACAGTCCAAAATTCTAGTTGGTATTCTGTAACAACACAAATAATCTCTTCAACTGCTAGTGAATTGAACAACAAAGGCTATTAAAAGTTAATTATCCCTATAATGCAACCACCTTTTCTTCCACTTAAAACAAAAGGGAAAAACTGATCAAGGAAATCAAGTAGTGGTTTAATAAAGAGGATAAAATTATGCAACTTACTAGGATGTGACTGAATGAGGAAGAGCTCAGGAAGCCTTCAATTTCTCACCCTGGTGCTTATATAGAAGTGGGACTTATTCAGCTTGTAAAAACTGGAGGATGCAAATGGTTTGTGCAAAGACACAACAAAGTGACATTATTTGATACTTTTCAGTATGACAGATATCTACCTATCAAATATTAAAACACTTTCACCTGTTTTACCCTTTCTCCTCTCTTTTCTCATTCTTTTCCAACAATTTTAATTTCAGATAACTTACTTTTTATCTTTCTAGAGAAAGGATCAAAGGCATCAATGAAATATTCTCAGTCATAGGAACTTTTTGGAGATAGATTAATTGATGCACCTCATTTCTTACACACAGTGGTACATGAGTGCAACATCCCTATAAAGCAAAATAATCTTATCAATTCTGTGGTACTTGTACATGAATGGTTTCCGATATCTGCCAATGAATTAGTCTGACACTGCTTCTTTGAAGGAGAACCTGAGGATAAAAATTTTGGTAAATAAGTTTAAAAAATACAATGTACGGTAAACTAGAGACCATCTGACTTGCCCGATGGTTCACAAAAAAAATCAGTAGCAAAGATTAAAAAAGCCTGTGAATTTCTTTAACTCTCAGTCTTTGGCGCAAGATCCTCTTTCTCCACTGTAAATAGCATTAATACAATTCATGCTACAATTTAACTGAGTAAAGTACCAGCCAATTAGTGTTAAGAGATGCTGAGCTGTCTGCCTTCAAAATAATTTTGTTCAGAAAGATAGGGCCCTGATTCCCCTGGGAATCTGTGTGCCAAAGTAGTGAAGAAAGCTACTGAGAAGCCAGTCATTAGTTTAAGTATTTGACCTTCTCATACAAATTCTTTTGCCTTGCTTTTATGCTGTCTATATAAAAAAGACAGGTTAACAGCTTGTAAATCAGTGTAGTAACAAAGGATTTGGTAAAACTTCATCCATTTATCTCCGTTGGAAATTTCTTTTTACTGTTATCTTGTTGTTGTTTTTAATAATACAGTTCAGACACCAGTAAAATAACAAAAACTACCTCAGATATCTGAATTTGCGAAAATGAAGAAACATGAAGTAATTTGAATTTGTCTACTGCTTTAAAGTCTTTAATGCTTTGATTGACAAGTTGAACAAGATTGTTTTCCCTGATAAGGCATATAAAGAGTTTTCAGCATGAGAAAATTTTTCCTATTTGCTGACATCTGACTCTGCCTTCAGTTAACAGAAATTTGATTTATTGAACAATAGAAGTTTCCTTATGCCATTGTATAGCAAATGGCAGAATGTCCCAATCAGGATTCCTCAAAGCAGAGAACTGTACTTGTTTTTCCTACATACTAGATCTTATTTTTGCCACTGAATCTTTCTTTTTTCTTTTTTTTTTTTTTTTTCACTGCATCTGGGGACATGGTAATGTATGTGTTTCTTATGCTCCTTGGATTCATCACACACTGTATTTCACCAGTCAAATCAAATTCCTACACATTTGACTATAATTGACTACAGTGTTCTCTCTTCTGTGTACTTGCAAATCAAATGAACGTACTATTCTGAAATCAAATTACAGGAATTCAAATTTTCAGTATGATGTTCTGCTTCACTCAAGTCTCAAGTTCAAAGTCCAAGTATCTTGTTATTTCATAGGAAGAAATATGTTATGTAGCTTCACTATTAAGGTGAAACCAAATTACTTTTCAGCTTTCATATAGTTGATGGAGTCCTAGGTAATTTGGAACCTTTTAAATTGTGTTGAAGTGGAGGATAAAGAAATAATAAAGAATGTGTCTTAAAAAAAAATACCAAAGATAAGAATTTTTCAGTTTATGCAGTCCAGGACCACATCTCCTAAATGTGCTAGGTTACTGTGGAGTTCATTAATTGCCTGATAAGCATATGCAAATATTGATATCAGGATTAACATCAGGATACCCCAAAGTTAACAAAAGATCATGAAAAGTCCAATGAGTTTTCTCCCTTATTCACAGCTCTGTTTTATTGCCCCGACTGATCAACCAAAGTGATAGAAATCAGTGCACATAAACTGTAAGACAGAGCTGAAAGGATATCTACTGTCTTTGATACTTAGGTGGTTGAGGTTGAATGAGGATAAAATTACAAAAGTGAGGAGATGAACCAAGGGTTGGAAGAATAAGCCTTCAAAATCCCAAAGTTAGGACAAGCACAGACAAGGCCTTCTGAAAGAAAGTCCTTTTGTTCATTTTTTCACATATCCTGGGATTTGACATATCTGCAAATGCGTGCTTATATCAGACTTCTCAAAGGAAAAAATCAACAGGATCCAATTCAGCTGGAACATAGACATCGTACTATGTGAGCAAATGCATTCAGAGAGGAGCAGGCTGGTGGTACAACTGATGGGCTGCAGCTACAGATGTGTTATATTTTTATTTTAATTGCTAAGTATTTCTAGGAGAAAAGAAGCATTTAGGCCCTGTGATGTTATAAAATTCAAAAGAGTGGTCCCAGTATGTTTACATTTATTTTAAAATTAAGCACATGAAGAATGCAATGAGCTTTAAAAGATGGGGTAAAGTGGCAATCATGGCTTCATTTGAGAAAGATAGTTTTGTGGGCCATGTAGTGAGCTCTCTTGACATAATCACCTGTGAATGTTAAGATTTTTATGTTGTTGTTAGCTAAATAAAAGCAAAACAGTGTATAAATAAGCACTTCTCTGTGGCTTCTACATTTGCTGTTTAAGTGCTAGATGTCACAGAAGTGGTTCTTGAAGTGGGAAATCATCCAACAGAGATATGACTACATATTTTTGTGGTTTACTTTTAAAGCCTTCTGCTTTTCTCTGCAAACTTGCACTCAAGAAACTTCCATGTGATAACATTGTTTGAGCTCTCTAAGGGAATGGTCACCATAGTAATTTGCCAAAGGATTAATGGAAGGAATGTTTCCTACATGTTACCTACAGAAATTCCAGGTAGTTGTGTTCTTATTTTCTGTTCACACAACCTTTCACAACCTGTAACCTTTGGATATTTGAATCTATTAGACATTTTTGCAGGTGGTCTTGGAAGAGTGCTAATTAGAGTCCAGTATTAGCCGGAAGCGATAGAAGGAATAATTCTCTAGATTACTAAGTCTGATGTTAATGGCCCAGATGTTATTGGCAGCTGCCAGCTGAGAACACAATGGCCAAATGCTTTGCATGTGTAGTCTAATGCTGATGAATAAATCATTTGACCAGAGCTAGCATTCTTGGCCTGTGTGATTTTCATACCTTTTAACTTCATTACTTCAGCCTATATCTTAGTGGAGAAATTATGTGAACTATCTTTCTGATATTCTGGAATTTTCACAAATCACCATTTTAGATTAAAGGAAAAATCAGTGTATCTATGTAAGTAATATCAGCATATGTAGCTACCAGTATATCTATGCAATCCTACTGTATTGTATGCTCAAGAAAGATTTCCCAAGTTTGTGTATTTTTTGTCAGTGTGTCTAATAAAAAAAACACAGAAGAACTACTTTTTAATTTGAAGGATGTATTCTGTGGGGCTGATATTTAAAGGTTATATAGAAGGAATTATGGCTGATATATTTTGTCATTTCAGTTATATATTTAGCATATATAACTTTAGCATCTTCTGCAATGTTTTTGTATACACAGAACATCTTGTAAAAGTAATGGGGCACAAGAGTGCTTGACACTTTCTAGTTATTCACTGGCTCATACAACTACACACACATGGCAATGGGTTTCACAAGGGATACTTAAGATTTGTTTCAGTATATTTTATTTAGGCTTTTTCACACAAATGAATTTGGTTTTTTTTTTTAATAATATATTTTATGAAGAGAAAAGCATACCTGGAGAATGATTTATAGAATATATGACAAAATAGGAAGGCATTCTTTTATTTTGGACATCCTCCCTTTTAATTAGCTAGTGTCATTAGATACAGATGAACATGCCATAAAGAGAGAAACATGACTATACACAATAAAAGAACAGGCAAAAACAATAGTAGAGAGGAAGAAATACAATGTAGACAGGCTACCATAAACTTCTAGGAATTTTGAAAGGGCAGTATTTCTTTCCTAACAACAGTTTCTTTACAGTCTGTAGCAGAATGCATATATTGAACTAAAGTGCAAATATACTTTGTCATGGTTTGACTCTGGCTAAAAGCTGAGAGCCCACACATAGCTCAGAGAAGGGAAAAAAAAAAGCCCCTCGACTTTTGTGATAAGGATTGCAAGATTACAAGGAACTGTTTATTAACTACTTCACACAAGCAAAACAGGCTCTAACTTAGAATGTTAAGTATTTACTACTACTACTACAACTACTACTACTACTANTTTCCTGGGGCCCTATTCCAGTGTTTAAGGCATCTTCTCTTTCTCCTCTCTCTGACCTTGGTGTTAATCAAACTCCTCACCCTCCTCTCTCTTAAGCCGCCATGATGTTCTGCGCAGCTTTTTTTTTTCCTACTCCTTCTTAAATATGTTATCACAGAGGCGTTGTTGCCTGACCTTGGCTAGCTTAGAGCAGAGAAAAACTCTAGCAGCTTCTTAAAGAAGCCTCTCTCCTAGCCCCCCCAGCTAATAAAAACTCTGGCTACTTAAAACCACAACATACTTAAAAGTACTAATGTTCAGGTTATGCTTCAGGCGTACCATGTAGACTGTACATAAGAATCCCTTTTTCTTTGTACAATGCAGTGCACTGTAATTCACCAGATGAAGTGTAGCATGGATTCTAATTTATGACTATTTAAAAGTCTGAAAAAAAATTAACAAACACTCAAACTTAGGAAGCAATCAAAAGAAAGAGAAATCAATTTCAAAATATTGCATGATTAAAGCTATGATTCTCTGTAGTTGGAAGAATAACAAATGAAAATAATGCATATCACCATAGAAATGCTCCCATTCTTCTTGAGAATATGTCGTGGTTTAACCTGGGTGGGAACTGCAGGTCCCCACAGCCTCTCAATCACTCCTCTCCCAGGAGGATGGCAAGAGGTCTGGAAAGGTCAAAGTGTGAAAATTCATGTGTTGAAATACAGACAGTTTAATAGGTAAAACAAAAAGCATATGCACAAACAGATAAAAGCAAGGAATTAATTCACCACTTCCCATGGACAGGTGTTCAGCCATCCCCAGGAAAGCGTAGGTCCATCATGTGCAACCATCATGTACACTTGGGAAGACAAACACTATAACTCCAAACATCTCCTCCTTCCTTCATCCCCCAGATTTATTGCTGAGTGTGATATCATATTGTATGGAGTATACCGTAGGTCAGTTGGGGACAGCTGTGTCCCCTTGTGCGCCACCAGCCCACTTACTGGTGAGGTAGGGTGAAGTGCAGAAAATACCTTGATGCTTTGTGAGTGCTGCCCAGCAGTAACTAAAACATCTCTATGCTACCAATACTGTTTTTATCTCAAATTCAAAACAGCCTCATATCAGCTACCATGAAGACAAAATCTGTACAGAATTCTACAACTAGTAATCTACACATAGTGTGTTTTAATATGCTTGCATTTCAACTCTGCCTGCAAGTAGGTAATGTTGAATCTATATTAGCAGTACATGTGAGACTGAATAAATAAAACAATTCTATGTATAAGAGAAATAAGAGAAATAATGAGAACAAAACTTCTACAACTTCAAGTCTCCTTTCCACATAAAAAAAACCTGTGGCCAAACTTCTCCTCAACACCTGGCTTAGATATATAGGAAAGAGATGCTATGTACTGTGGCTCATCTTGACTGACCCATGCAACTCATGGGCTCTCTGCCTGTAGTGCCTGGCCAGCTGGCTTTTTCCAAGCAGATTTTACAACTCACTCTACAAGAACTTACTTTTTAAGCCAATCCTCCTTTATTTTTTTCCAGATTTAATCAAGGCTGACCAACAGTTTATATAAAATATAGAAGAGGAAGCAAGAAAGGACTAAACAGAGACAAAACTTGTCTTCTTATTAATTCAAAAGAAAAACATGTGAAAAATCCTTTGAATTGATGTTCTTATACTGCTAGAAAGATTGTCTAAAAATGATCATTCTACCAGTTTGAATGTTGAATACCTCAACGGAATAATGATTCCTTTCATGGAGTTTATATCATTCAGTATATCTGCTTGTCACTTTATCTTGGTACTAAAACTGCAATGAATAACTGCATATGAGGGAAACAACAAGTGAAATCTCAGTGATCAAAATTGAGTTTTGGATTTAGGACCATCTGTAGCTGGAACCACCAAACTTGAAGCCTCTGAACCCCTCCTGCTCATTCCAGGAAAATATTTAGTGTATTTTAATGAGCTATAACTATATATGAGTAATACACTGAACAGATGTTGAAAGAGAGGGTTCCCTGTAGCCAATATGTTTTTGAGGAGATTAAAAAAAGAATATCAATTACATTGAAACAGCTGGTTTCAGCTCATAAAAGGAAGAAATAAGTGACAAAATTCTATGTTGCAGTTCTTCAACTCCTTGACATCCTACAGGACCCAAAGTTAGATTTTGAGGTCCCTTCATGACTAGGAAATAAGCCACTTAAGACCAAGAACATCATATACTAGGGGGACAGAAAGACTCCTCATAAACTATGCCATAAGAAATGCTGAGGAAATACTGTGCTTTAACTGCACTCCACAAAAGTGTTACAAGCAATTGGTTAAAAGATAGGTGAAACTCTAACTCTGCTTGTGAATAATAGCTGTAGATGCTCTCTGCATGTGAGGCTTTCTTTAGAAAGAGATGTTTTTGCTTTTCTTTCTCCCTTTACTCAAGTGTACATAGAACATTCCTGGGACAGATGTGACTTTTGATTCAGGCTTTTTCCCAGTCTTAGACATTTGAGTTTATGAGTTTATGACAGAAGTCTTGAGATTACAGTAGCCAATAAACAGACATTTACTGGGGCTAATCTATGGTCCACTCAATCATTAAAAAACAGAAAACCAAGTCATCTAATCTCCCAGATAGCCTTTCCAATTAACCAGTTATTGAACACGCTGTGCTCACAAATACCTTTTGTTCAAATGAAGAAGCCATTTTGTTGCCATTTTGTTTCCATAGGGTTACTTCCTGCCAACACCATAGTAGCAAATTTCTTGAGGTTGAAAGATTGCCAACATTGCAAGTAGTAAAGAATTCTACAGAATACCGTACATTAGACCTAGCTTCTGTAAACCCTAAAGGAAGCAACAGCTTTCTGCTTGTTCTTTCTCTGACAAAATCTTTTTGAGGCATTGACTCTGAAAAGACTAGAAAAGAAGCCAAACATACTAGAAAAAGAACACCCAAAACTGTTGAGATCCATTTGTAAGTACAACACCAGTGTCATCCCTCACTGTCTTTGATCTAGTGTCAATTTTGTGTCTGTTTTAGCAAGGCTGAGGCATGTATGCCATTCTTAACTGAAAACATAGGCAATGATGTTGTAAGGGGATTTTTGCTTGAAGACAATTTAATTGCATTTAAGGAGTAAAATAATGTATATTTTTGTGTCCTTGGCTTGTATTTGCTGGGTTGCAGGCTGTTTTTTCAAAAATGTAAGAGTAACTCTAATGTTTGAATTGTCATGTTTTTTAAAAATGCAATATGATTACATTTAAATATGAGAATATGATTTAAATATTATAATTACTCTGTAATACAGCCCTGGCCAACCATGAGTAATACCTCCTTGTAAGTGAATGAAGTTACACATGATTTCCTGGTAGGGTTTAGGTTGTTAAGGAGAAGGAGGAATTTCAACCAATTTCATAGAAATAGCAAAGCTTTCTTGTTGCCTTATAAAACTAGCAACTTATTGTTTTGTAATTGCCTGTAGTCAGGAGTAGCAAATATAATACCTTAATATTTGGAACAGACTGAATGATTTTCTTTTGGACTGATCTTTGCTCATAGTTGATGCACTAATTAACATCCCTGTATGCTGCCTTTTTTTTATGCACACTTCAAAACTGTGTCATGATACTGGGACCCAAAGGTGGCTATTTGAATAAAACTTCATGCTTAACTAACTGCATCACAAAGTTGATGCGNAAGTAACAAACCAGCAAGCTCTGTTCTAAAGACAGTGAAATGCCAATATTTGTAACTTCTCAAAATACAGAGCTGACCAGGAGTCATAGAAATACCATGGTGATCAGTTACAGGACCCAAGGAAAAGGCATGAAACTCTGTCAGGAGAGGTTTAGGTTAGATATTAGGAAAAGATTTTTCATCCAGGGGCACTGGAACAGGCTCCCCAGGGAAGTGGTCACAGCACAAATCCTGACAGTTAAAGAAGCATTTGGACAATGCCCTCAGGCTCATGGTGTGGTTCTTGGGGTGTTCTATGCAAGGCCAGGAGCTGGACTCAGTGATTCTTGTGGATCCCTTCTAACTCAGGATACGATAGTCAAAAATATGAAGCACATTTTATAGCAACTTAGGTTGAAATTCACCTACAGGATAATTCAGCCCGTAAGATAAAAGCTAGGGTAGAATGACAACTTACATACCTCTAAGAACAAGAACAATGGTTTTAGACTCCATTTATGGGAAAAAAATCTTTATTTTACCAACTGTATTGTGGACTGTGCTTGGAAGTCTGAGGGCAGCACTAAGCTCAGACTGTAAAATGATAAGGGATAGATAGATTCTAACCTGAATTTTTAAAGTCCGTTCTCCTGTCAGTTTGTGTCACAACCATAATATTGCGTCAGCTTAGTTTATAAATAAATAAGAGTTCCTCTGGAATAAGGAGTGATTGTCTAGTCTATCAGTTTGCCTGAGTCACAGTTTTGTCAATTCTTTTCAGCACTACTGGCTCCATGAAAAAAAGACACACACGGCAAAACACAGCACTTTTTTGGTTCCTTTTTCAATGCATCCTTGATTTTTAATCAAATATTCTTTGCCTCTCTATAATTTGGCTGAATATTTCATTGAAAAAAGGAAACCTTTGAGGCAGAACATTTTTAGATTTGAAGTAAGAAGAAAGAGTTATTTAAAATTCAAATCCACTTACACTTATGCAGTAATTTTCTTTGTCTTCAGTTTCTGTTATCAAAATTGCTTTTCGTTTGTCTACTGCTAAGTATTATTCCTGACTTAAAGAGATTTAAATAAGAGGAACTCTTAAGAAAATATTTGCTCTTTGTTCTCCTAGGGAGTGACTTCCAACAAACATAAAATTTTGTTGCTGTTAGTTAGTAAGTAGAAGTAGATAAGAACCCTTTTCCTAATCACAATTTTTAAAGTAAAAAAATGAAAGCCAATACATTAAAAAAAATTCTCTGTATCAGTTTAAATGATGTCACTTGTACATGGTTTTGGAATTCAGTTTGCCTGTCATGGTGTACATTTTCTTATGTGTTTAACTTGCAGCATTACATAAATTGTTTCAGTCTGTAATGTTTCAGCTTTTATGATGATTAAGAGAGTGTTTATTTTCTTTCTTAATAAGCATTTCACATAAGAACATTTGGTTTAAACTGTGATTCGTATGAACAAACCTATGCTAAAAACATATATGATTTTTCAGGTAAACCTAATTAATATCAAGTAGAAGAAAGTTCTGCAAGGTTTACTACAGATCATGTGGTAACTGTGGGATGAGGCAGTCAACAGCAGGATTTTCCTAAAGCATAATTTTGATTTATCTAGTGCCCTGTGGTAAACAAGGAAGGAAGGGCATAAGACAGGTATCTCAGAATAAGAAAGGGATCAGGCTAGAAATGAAATATTGACCAAGAAAATAAGAAATTCCATTCCAGGTACTTGTGTGCAACAAATCTATGTTATTTTTTGGAAAATATGAAAAACATGACTGCCATTTAATTGCATTATGTAATAATTAGCCACATAGCCACAGATACTTCTTTTGGAGAGCATTCTTAAGAGATTCCTTCTCCATCTGTCTGAAAAGATCTGGGGAAAAAACCCAGTAATTTCCCACTATCCTTAAGGGACAGGGAATAGCAACATTTAGTAGGAGCTCTGGGGAAAAAAATGTCCTTGGGGCATTTCCTTGCCTGATGTTCCTAATATATAATTAAGCCTCAATGTTTATTAAAGGGGATTGCATTTTTTTTAGCCATCAAATGTGTTTTATTTGTATACATTTCCCTAGTTCCTTTTCCAATCAATTTCAGTTAATTCTTGCACATTTACATCATTAGTGTAATTACACCTAATTGCCTGTTTTAGTATAAATACTTCTCCTTGTATAATTAGAATGCAATTATGACTCTAGTATATGATGTATAATCACATCATTAAAATTTGTGATGATGTCACAAAAATTCCTAGAAACTCAAAATGTATTACACTTTAGTTATGTGTTAAGAGGCACTGAAGTAACGGCTGTCCTGAGTCCTCTTAAATAACCAAGTTAGCAGCATAATTCCAACACAGGATATGATGCAGATGATTAATGCCTTCCCCAAAGGTAATATGTTAAAGCATAATTAAAGTTTCCAGACAAGTGTATACAGAGAAAATCAACATAATTTTGAATAAAAGCAATGATGGAGAAACAGATGATATGCACAGAAGCATCTAACTGCAAGTTTCAAAACATAGTATGTTAGTACATTTCAATTATTATTTTTTAAAATCACAAATTACAGTTCTAGATTCAGCCTCTAACAAAATACAGAGAAAAGTGTTAAATATAGTAATAATGCAGTGGCTTATACGCTAGACAACAGATTCCTTAATTCTTTGCAAAAGAATGCTGAATATTACCTTAAGTGTCACAGTTTTTAATGGCATACAAGAAAAAATACCATACATCAGACAACTTAATCATGAATGAGTTGGCAAGTGGCAAATACATACATAGGTCTGGCTAACTCAGTGGAGGGAAGTCCATTTCCCCAGCCCATCAGTGTCTCCAGGTAATTAAAGAGGGAATATGTACAGGATTCTATCAATGACAGAATGTGCTAGTTTTGGCAGGATTAAAGTTAATTTTCTCCAGAGTGGCTAGGATGGGGCTGTGCTCTGGATTTGTGCTGAACACAGGATTGATAATATAGAGACGTTTTTGCTATTGGTGAGCGGTTCTTACAGAGAACCAAGGTCTTTTCTGCTTTTCATACTGCCTTGCTAATGAGGAGACTGGGGGTGCATGGGAGGTTGGGAGAAGACACAGCCAAAAGAAGTGACCCAAACTGACCAAAGGGGATATTCCATAGCATATGGCATCATACACTATATATAAAGTGAGGGGAAGAAGGAGGAAAGGAGGGACATTTGGAGTGATGGCATTTGTCTGCCCAAGCAGCTGTTACATGTGATGGAGCCCTGCTTTCCTGGAGATGTCTGAACACCTGCCTGCCTGTCTTAAAAATCTGTCTAAATCTGGATAACTCCTAGATTCCTAAAAATTTTAGTCTGCATATTAATATAGATAGATGACTGCTATACTTAGGCAGCTGAGAGCTCTTTCTGGGCTGAATCTGCAACATCTTCTTACAATTCCCATGAGCCAGCATCCCAAATATTCTCTACATTTTACGTGTTCTTATTTGTACCAAACTGACAGAATACTCCAGTGTGTTCAACGTGCATTAGACAACAATTTTATGTCAAAATGAGACTCAAAGTTTCAGCTCTTAAAATCAGTACGATCAAATTATGTGAAGTTCTACACGTGTCATTCAACTTCTCCAAAAAGATATTTTGGTTTTGTCTCCAAGTATACCCAACTCTGCTTAATTTTCTTTATTTATACTTTGAAATAAAGTATTTCTGGTGGTTTGAAATGCAGAAAGAAATCTANAGAAGACACAGCCAGAAGAAGTGACCCAAACTGACCAAAGGGGATATTCCATAGCATATGGCATCATACACTATATATAAAGTGAGGGGAAGAAGGAGGAAAGGAGGGACATTTGGAGTGATGGCATTTGTCTGCCCAAGCAGCTGTTACATGTGATGGAGCCCTGCTTTCCTGGAGATGTCTGAACACCTGCCTGCCTGTCTTAAAAATCTGTCTAAATCTGGATAACTCCTAGATTCCTAAAAATTTTAGTCTGCATATTAATATAGATAGATGACTGCTATACTTAGGCAGCTGAGAGCTCTTTCTGGGCTGAATCTGCAACATCTTCTTACAATTCCCATGAGCCAGCATCCCAAATATTCTCTACATTTTACGTGTTCTTATTTGTACCAAACTGACAGAATACTCCAGTGTGTTCAACGTGCATTAGACAACAATTTTATGTCAAAATGAGACTCAAAGTTTCAGCTCTTAAAATCAGTACGATCAAATTATGTGAAGTTCTACACGTGTCATTCAACTTCTCCAAAAAGATATTTTGGTTTTGTCTCCAAGTATACCCAACTCTGCTTAATTTTCTTTATTTATACTTTGAAATAAAGTATTTCTGGTGGTTTGAAATGCAGAAAGAAATCTATAATTTCAGTCCATACATGTCCTATTCCTTAAAGATCTAAATACACCTGGCATTTTTGGCATCTTAACATCTCTGAGTTTCCTTATAGATGAAATGTGACACAAGATACCAAACTTGAAAAATGGTTTCCAGGAAATGTTTTCTTCAGACTTCCAAAAACAAGCTGGGTCCATTGTAAAGTCCAGGAACTTTGGTGGATTTTGTATTTTATATAATGAGTCACAAAGTTGCCTCTATTTTCAGCTGGAGCTTTTCCAGAACTGAAGCATCTCAAAGTACTTTTCCCTGTGCCATCTAAGTCTATTTGTATGGTGTCTTCCTGCATTCCCACAGCTTTTAGCTTTTCATTCATCATTTCAAATGACAGCACAAGTTTTACCATTCGACTAGGGGGAGGGAAAAACTTGACCTTTGGCTCTAATGCATAGAGTACAGCTGGAACAATATTCAAAAGAACCTCCTCTACCCTTTGGGGTCTACATGTTTTTTTTGATTTATTGAACTGTTGTGACAATGTAATGAATTTCAGTTCAAGAAATGCCACAGCCATCAGCACGGTCATCTGAGACTCTGACAATGGATGAGCAGTGTTGTTGGGTCTCCCATTATTGTTTGAGCTTCTCAGGCAGAAAACAATAAATGTTATGAGACTGTTCTTCCAGAGATGTGGAAAGTTATGGTTATTTGTTTTAATAAAAGAAAAAATAAATTAAGACTTTGAAAAAAAAATAATTTTGCTAGTGAAAATCAGCTGATAGTAGTTTAAATTTTACCATTAGATAATTCTTTGGGGCTAATTTATTTATTAGCATTTATATTAAATTTATTA
>WEIV01026886.1:0-15724 GCA_013390005.1 Calyptomena viridis
GATGCAGGGCTGGGATGGGCAGGAATTCCAGCTCTTGGCAGTGGGGGGGTGCTCCCCCCAATGGCCTTTGGGGCCGGGCTGAATCGTTGCTTTAAATCCTGCAGATTTACGGAAGAACTTCGAGCAGGACCCGCAGGGGAAGGAGGTTCCCATCGAGGGGATGATTGTCCTGCACTGCCGCCCCCCCGAGGGGGTCCCTGCGGCCGAGGTGAGGATTTGGGGCTGGGGGAGGGAGAAGAAAAGGGCTCGGCCACATTTCTGATGTGATAAGGTCTTTAAAAGTACGGCTTTTTATCCAAATTCAGGAATGTTTGCTGAAGAATCCTGGGCTTGAGATGATTTTCAAGTTTTATGCTTCCACACTGAAAACAGATTGTTACTTATTTTCTCAGGGATTACTTTTCTCCTTGGAAAAAAATGAAACAAAGAGAAAAGCAAACCTAAAAATATTATGATAAATTGTTGCTGGAGAGAGCAAATCTGCTGCAGATAATAATTTGGTGGGTTTTTGCTTAGCTTCAAATATGCTTTTTGTCTTGGGAGTTGAATCTTAACAGGAAACTAATGGGATGCCTTAAAAGAGGAATAGCCAGAGTGCTCTTGGAGGGAGATGTTCTAAGTGGGTCGTGTTTAAAAACCTGCTCCAGAGGCTTTAAGAACAACAAGAAAATGTTGTATTTCTAATTGCACTCTGCAGACCCTTCAACACTTCTGAGTAAGACAAATAGGATCACTCAGAAGTTATTTTTGACCCTTATCTCCACCATCACTGAGGTTTGTTCTAATTGAAGGAACAAAAGGAGGAGGAAAAATGAACTCCAAAGAAATGTGTGCCTTTTAGTTAAGGAGAAGAGTATTGAGCAGATGTCAGTGAAAATAAAGAGGAGAAATGCAGCAAAAAGGGGTGTAAAGACACTGTCAGTGAGGTAGAAATGTTGAAGCCCCAGAGAAAAATGAGTTAGAAATAAGGTCAGTGAGTTGGACGGATTTGTGTCCAGGTTTCTGATGGGCTTTACTCTCTTATTTAGGTTTCTGCTCCGACCTTCTCCTCCTCTGGGTGTTATTTTTAGTTGTGTTACTGCAAAAATGGATGTTGCTTTACAGAGAACTGCCAGAATTATTGAATGTGTGTTGTGGCAAACAGATCTGGTTTGTAGAGAGAAAAAACATCCAAAGGTGTAGCTGCCTAAACATCCTTGGTCTGTTTGAATTTACGGGGAATTTTAGAATTATTTGAGCTGTGCAGCTTTACACTCCACAATTAAGCAGGGGATCTGTCTTCTATGGAAGTTAGGAATTATATCCAATGGAAAAGTGACATTTTAATGGATTTCTACAGATAAAAATGGTGGAGTTCTCAATAAACCCTGATATACTGATGTTGATAGTAAAATTGTTATAGCTGCTAATAAAGCCTGTAAATCTCAACAGGTCATGTTTGCTTTGGCCAATAAAATGTCCCATAAAGGTTCATCAAGGTAAAGAAGCTGCTGGAGAGAATTCAGTGTCTGTAGGAGCTGGGACAGGTGAAACCAGTGGTGGCTCTGGGCTCCAAACTCTGCTGGGATTTTCCAGTCAAGGCACAACCTGCCCTGTTAAACACAGGGATGAGAAATAACTCAGGCAGCCAGAAAGTCTCACTCAATAATTGTTCTGTGGGTGCTGAGAAGTGCAGAAGGTTTCAAACCCAGTGCTGGCAACAAATCCGAGGTTCTGATCCAAGGATTTATTTCATTAGAGTTTGGATGAAGCCCTGGATGAAAACATAAGGCTTGAAATAACTGTGGACAAAGGAGCTCGTCTTCTGTTTGATTGGATGCAAAGTAGATGCTAATTGGGGCATTGTTGGTGTTTGTTTAATCCACACACGGGCCTGGAAATGGGAACTGAAAACACATGGAAAGGAGACTCCAGCCCGTGGGACTGTGCCAGTGTCTGCCTGAGTGCCTGGGGTTGATTATTCCATCAGGAGCAGAAGGTCAGGACTGTTATTTTCCCCCAGACCAAACACATCCCCTGTGCTTGCCATGACCCTTGTTAATGCAGCCAGATGTTCCTGGCAGTGCTGGGAAGGGCTGGGACATGAACCTCTGCAGCTCAGGACCTTCACAGCTGGGTGGCACCTCCATTCAGCCCAGTTATTTATCCACTGATTTATGGGGGCCTGTCATCTTATCAGGGATATAAATTGTCATCTCTGGAATTGGTTTTCTGGGGCTTCGAGGCGCTGAGGATCTCTTAGACTTAAGGCTGGAAGGAAATGTTCTGGATCCATTGAAAATAGGCACTGCTCCACTCCCGCACGGCTTCATCTGAAAATTCCTGTCATTAGTCCCGAGGAAGTGGAAGGCAGGGATATTTTCTAGTGATGGCTGACACGGTTTCCTTGGAATTACTTGGAATTACCTCCCCGGGAGGGAGAACCTTTCTTTTCCACTGTTCCTTTCCACATTTCTAGTCACTCCTCACCCGGTGATTTTAGGCACTGCTAATGGTTCCTTGTCTAAACCAAGTAAGTGGCTCTCAGCAGCCCTTGTTATTCAATATATCAGCATTTCCCAGTGTATTTATGCCCTCAGGGGCCACCCTGTGCCTTTGGGGGTCCAGCTCTGAGCCCCCCGAGGGGTCAGCACTGGCCAGTGGTGCCTCTCAGTGCTAATCCTTTAATGACACAGTTATTTGTGGGGTGGGACAGCAGGGGTGGCACAGGGATCGTGCAGTGATTGAGACCACACCTCACAGGGAGCTCCTCTGGAGAGAATCCTTCATCCTCCCGATGAAGTTTTGTTGGGAGAAGTGTCTGTCCTGCCATCTGTTCCAGGAGCAGAGAGGCTTCCACAGCTCGTCACCAGCAGCAGAGAGAACACCCTGATTAAATTTGTTCTCTGTGTTCATTTCTGCACACAGGGAGTGTGAAATGAGTTAGAATATGGATCAAAGGTCTGGATCCATCCTTTAAATGAATTTAAAGTGTGTATGGCTCAGAACTCAGCCTGGGTAAGTGAATTTAGCAGCTCATGTGACACTGGGGCTGCTCTGCTCCCACGGCTCAGTTTGGTAAATAGTCTTTAAACTGAATAACTCGTCAGTGAAAGCAAACAATCCAGGGATTACAAACTGGGAGCAGCAGAGCTCTAACTCAGCTCTTGAAGGGAGCCCAGATCCTGCTGGAAAGGCTCTGGATGGAGCTGCTGGGAATTGCTCTGGTGCCTCGGCTCACTCAGCACCACATTCCAGCTGCTGCTGTCGGATCCTTCAGGAAGGACTTACAAATCTGCATCCTCCTTCCAAGGATTTGTGGAGGCTCTCCATGGAGCCCAAGTGCATCCCTTGTGCATGGAACCCTGTTGGAGGTGCCTGGTTTTACTGACACTGCACCAGCAGCTGCAAAATCTGAGTAACCGAGGTACTATGTCTTGTTTCACCCCTTCAGACAGTTCAGGGAGACTTAGGAATTGATAAAACCATTCTGAATCCATGGACAGGCACGAGGTAATCCCAGGTACCATGTCCTGGCTCCTGCTCTGCTCCCAGAGCTGCTGCCTTTCCTGGGCACATCCAGCTCAGCTGCCTTCAGGCTCTGCAGCCCCCCCTGCATTTCTGTCCCCACAGCCCCCCCTGCATTTCTTTCTGCCCTGCAGCCTCTGGGAGCAGTTTCCCATGCCCAGAGTTTGCCTGGAACATGAACCATTGTGCACAGCTCTGCTGCAGGAGGGCTGGGGGCTCTCTGGGTGCGTCACCACAGCAGCAAGAGAGGAAGAAACCCCAAATCCTGATGCTGGGAGGATGAAAAAGGTTCTAAATCCTCTCCTCATGCATTTACATAGCAAGCAGAGAGAACTGGTGAGCAGCTGTGCTTGCAGGCATCAGCACCCAACCCAAATAAATTCCAGTTTTATGAGTTAAGTATCGAAATAAAAAAGAAAATTCAGCATTTAAATAGAACAGCTGAAAATCCCCTGCTGTGGCAAATGTTGATTCAATCTAAGAGAGTCTCTGCTGGCACAGGCTCCGTGGGAGCAGAGCCATTCCTTTCACTAGTGATGCAGAGCTGGCCTGGGGAGGATGCACTTCTGCTTTCAATCCCCAGCAGCTTCTCCCCATCGGGCTGTTTATTAACTGTGTGCAGTGAAGGCCTCCCTTGGCTCGGACTGGGAGCACTGGGGAGCTTTGGGGGATCCACCAGGGAGCAGCTGAGCTCCCAAAGGGATCCTGGTGGATGTGCTGCCAGCAGGGCCCCTGGGCTGGGACCTCTGGGCACTGCTGGGACCGTGGCAGAGGAAGGAGTTCTGATTTCCAGGATCAAAATGAGGGGGAAGGGAGGGCCGAGTTCTCCCAGAAAACGTGGGAGTTGAATATTGAGTTTGCTGGAGCCACAGCTTCATCCCTGTGAGTGCTGAGGATCTGCATCCCCTCCCAGGGCTGCCCCTGCCCATTCCAGAGCCTGTGCTTTGGGGGATGTTCTGCACGAGTTGCTGAAGGGCAGAACAGCTCCTCTGTTAAAAGGACACCTCTAACACTGGTGTGTTTGACAGTGACACAACACACGGGTCTCTTTGAGGTGCATTATCTGCTGCTCTCCCCTCACACACATCATTCTGGTGCTCCAAGGGACCCTTTGCCACAGCTTAAACAAGTGCATTGCAAGTGCATCGTGTTGTTGAGGTGACATGTTTGTCACCCCTGGGCTGGGCTGGGGTTTTGTATTGGCTGTTTTCTGTGCTTTGCCCCTGGTTGCCATCACTGTGCAGGTTGTTTGTGGCTCTGCATTCTTGCCAGGCAGACACAGCAGTTATCCATGGAGCACTCCTGGTCTCAGCACCAAGGAAGGCTCACACTGGGTTTAGGGGACTTTTAGAGCATATCCTTAACCTATAGCCTGGCATAAAATACACTCTGTGTTCAGCTTAGATCCTGTGTGTGGCTTAGAAATGGCTCAGTGCAGCCTCGAGGATGTGGGATGAAAGCTGGAGCAAGGGAGGCCTCTTTGGAACACAGGGAATGTGGTGTGTGGTGCCAGTGCACTCTCTGTTTGCTTCCCAAGTTCTCTTCATTCATCCCAACCCTGGAAAAAGGTTTATCAAGGGGCAGTTGTGACCCAGCCTGGGGTCACCCAGGCAGGGACACACATGGCACAGGCAGCAAGTGGGATGGAGGGAGGGATGGAGGGATGGAGGGATGGATTTTGCTTCCTGTTCATGGAATTCTGATCTTTTTATAGGCACTGCTCCACTCAAACAGTACAATATATAATAAGACCCTTTGTTTCTTCTCCAGTGCATCTCCTCCAGTGACTTTCCTGGCATATTCATCCCTTATCTTCTCAGTTGACCTTTTAGTCTTTCCTTAAATAGGTTTTGTCCACTCTGTGCTCTCTTCAGTTTCTTGAAACTCTTTGTTTTATGGAGGTGGTGGAGGAGAAGACATAAAACATAAAACTGCTCCTGTTTGCAGTGTTTGCCAATCCTGCTGCTGCCTGTGACTGTGCTGAGTGCCAGCACTGCCAGCTCCCCTGAATTCTGTCTCAGGCCTTCTCCTCATTCCAGGCTTAAATAACTCCTCTCAGAGGAGGTAAAACCTTTTGCAGGTTATTTTGTTGTTCCCCCTGAGCCTGTACCTGGGTGTGATCCAGGGTTTGTGGGGTTGGATTGCAGGGCAAGGAGGCTCCAGGGGGGTTTTGCACTGGATGCCTCGTGTTATCTGATGATAAGGGGGTTGGATGGAGGTTCTGCAGCCCTTTGCCTGCAGGGTCACAAAGATCCTTGCAGGAGTGAACACCCCTGGGCCCCTCAGCTTCAAATGGATGCCCAAAGTGCAGTGGAGATGCAGCTGTGGGTTTCTAAATAGTCCAAAGGCCTCATCCCTGGCAAATGCAGGTTGTTGTGGGATTTTGTGTGTCTTTCAGCCCTGCCATTAACATGATGCAGTGCTGCTCACACCTATTACCCTGACTGTACAAAGCAGCTTTGGTGGGATTTCATATCCATAATGCTGGCAGGTTGGCAACCCTAATCATGCCTTAGTGCCTCCCTGTGCTCCTGCCAAAGGGTGTTTTGCTTTCTGTTCATTTTAAGAACACACTGAGCTGGGCTGGAGCTGCTGCCTCTGTGACAGGAGCCTTTCCTTTGGGAGGGAACAGAGAAGGATGTGGCTGTGCCTTGTCCAGCTCTGGGCACTTTTGGGACAGTCAGTGGGATTTGATGGGTCCTGGAGCACTCAGCAAACAGAAGAAATGATCCCCCTTCCCTGGTCACTCCTTCCAGCCCTGGTGCTGCACTGTGCCCTTGTCAGAGCTGGAGGGTGGAAAACACTCTGTCCAGGACCATTTCATAGAGCTTGGGACAATCTCTGTTCTGTCTGTTCTGCCTTGTTAGTGCTTCAGAGTGTGAAATATGAAATCTTTTGGGGACAGAAGCCAAAACAAGCACTTGTTTGGTGGCCAGTAATCTCTTGGACAGGGCCATGGTCTGTTGGAGGAATGTCACTGCTGTCCCTTCCCTCAGGGACAAAAGGGCTGGGAATTTTCAGGCTGTCAGGGCTTGTTCCTGTTTAATTCAGTGGTTTAATTCTGGTTTTTAAATGCTTCTTCAATTGGACAAAGAGCTGCCACATCCTGCTCTGAAATTGAGCATCAGGAGGAGTTTGTGTCACCTCCCTGACCCCCGGGTTTGATGTGAATTTGGGATGTCTTAAATCTGCAGGAGGTGGGAACTGATAGTCCTGTGGAATGGGGCTAAGGCTGGGCTGGGTTATAAATCCTGCCATCACTGGGCTGGGCTCTCTCAGAAGTGTGACAGAGCCACAACATCAGAGAAAAGTGTTTCTAAACCTCAGCCTTCCAAGAAATAAATGAACCCACCCCAAGCCTTGAGCCTGCTGGGCTCTGCTGGTCTGTGCTGGAGGAGCCTGAGGTGTTTGCTGGGACACCTGGATGTGGGATGAGCCAGGGAGCCAATTCCCACCCGGAATTCCCACCTCCATCTCCTGTCTGTTTGGTTGTGCTGGGATTTCGGTGAGTTTGGGGTTCTTTTGGTTTCCTTGGGTTTCATTTTGGGTTTGGTTTTTCTGTAATAAAAGGGCAGATGTTTTGCTAAACTGTTCCTGATAGTTTAGTGTTACTAAACTGTTACTGTTGAGGGCTCTGCAGAGGTTTGTGGAACACACTAAAATATCTTTATCACATAATATATGCATATCTTTAAGATTTAAATGTGTTGTATCCAGTGCTACTTTTTCAAACGTTTAACACAGATTTTGGCATTTTAATGGACCTGCTGTAGATGTTCCCACGAATATCTGCCTGAGTTCCAAGGGTTTATTTACCACCAGAGCTTTTAATGGAAATGTAAAATCATTTCTCTTCTGGGCAGTACACATTCCATTGCGAGCACATCAACAAAATGTGAAACCCACATAAAACTCAAAAGCTGCAAGTATTCCAAAAGTAGAGGGAGTCGTGGCTGCCTGTTTTACATAGGTTTGTGTATTTATGGGACTTGCACACACACACTGAAATGGGATGTGGCAGGATAATGGTGCTGGAGTAAAACAGGCTGCTGAGTTATGGCCTGCAATGAATCTTGTTCTGCTCACAGAAAGCAGAGTGGGATTGCTAAATGCAAACAGCCTGCATTTATACAGGTGCTTATAGATTTCAGGTCTTGTGTCTGGAATAGCAATATTTGCTTTACTTTTAAGGAATATTAGTTACAAGGACAATAAATGTGTTTCATTTCTCACTGGAGACGTTTCACTTTCAAGCCTGAGCTCGGGTGTGTGCAATATGTCTCAGCTGTGATTGATCTGTTATTTAGATTTAGATTTTTAGCTGCTTTTAAGAGCAATTTCATAAATTTCACGGTTTCACATCTATCAAAGCTTGAGAACTGTGCAGCTGTGGGTAATACAGGACATGCTGGTCGGGACTGACTGCTCGGGATGTGCTGAGCTGATCACACGTCGGGCCTCTTTATTCTGTAAAACTTGTGCTCGACTGATGGTTTTGTGGGAGCCGGGACTGCTCTGCAGGACCATGGACAGCACAAACCCTCCCCTGGTTTTCTGTGCCGGCTCAGCCATTGCTGCCCTTCCTCCCCTGCCTTGGAGAGAAACTTCTGCCTCGCTGTTCCCTGTGTGTCTCACTCCTCGAGTGCCTCACCTTCAGTGCCCTGCTCTTCGTTTTTAGCCCACACCGGGGATGAGGAGCCCCAGGAGCAGTTGGGATCCCCAGCCCTGAGCACAGAGCTCTGGGGAGCTCCTGATTAGCAGGGCTTGCAAAAACCACCCCAATGCTCAATATGCACAAACGGAGCCTCAGAGCTCAGTTATTCCGGGAGGAATAAAAGGGCAGGGGGTTGCAAACCCTGCAATATTGTGAGACAATAAATCCCTTACAGCCATTGCAGGGGTTGTTTCCTGTGTGCACTCAGGGAACACACCCAGTTACCAGAGCTGGGGGAGCTGCTTGTGCAGCTCAGGTTGGTGCTGAGGTTTGTTTCCTTTTTGCTTCGTTGCAATCACTTTGTATTTTTAATGTCACTGCTAAGCTGTTTAACACTGAACTGGGTGGTTTGGGCACCTCTTGTTTGAAAATTTGTTGAAAATTTTTCGCCTGTGCCCTCGTTTGACCTGCACCAATTCCCTGGGACAGGGACAATTGTCAGCTCTCAGCTCCTCAGCAGAATCTCCAGGTGCCTCTTCTGCTGATTTGGTACATTTTGCAACTATTGAGAGCATTTTAATCCTTGCTCATATATCCTTTATTGGCCAGCAGCCCTTGGATGCTCTCTCCACAGTGAGGGGATGTGCTGGATTTCAGGCAGACAAGGGAACTTTGGATGGTGTTTTCCTCCAGCAGAAAAAATGTTTGTTTTCCTTCTGAGATTTGACTTGTTCTGAATAAATCAATACAGCCAGGAGGTACCAAGGTCATGAAATAGAAATGCTGGAGCAAAGCACTTCTGAATTAGATTGCTAAAATGAAAAGAAAAAAGAAGGGAGATAACTTTGTAGTTCCCCTGAATAGATAATTCCTTTTTATACAGACATGTGCTTTGGGGCTTTTCTGGGTTTGATGTGCTTTGCAGTGGTGCGTATTTTTCTGGTCCTGTTTTCAGAAAAGTGCTTAATTTTGAATGCTTGAACATGAAAGTTGTAAGACTTTATCATTATGTTTATAATCATGCAGATAATTGTGTGAGAGTCCTACAAGTGTTTGCAAAGTTCCTGGGATGTGGGTTTTGGCTGGACAAGTCGGAGGGGAGCAGGTCTGGCCAGCAGGGGATGGGGCTGGGGTTGTGTCCTGGGTTTGTCTGTGCCTCATTGCTGAGGTTGGAGCACCAGCTTTTGTTTGAGAACACCAGGAACCTGCTCTGGCTGGGGCTGTGAAGAGCAGGGAGCACTTTTGTACAACCCTTTTAGTGCCTTTTCAGTGGCAGGTGCCAGTGTTGGGTCTTTAACAACATCAGAGGAGCCCTGGGTTTGTTCCTTCCCTTTCTGGTTGTGTTTCCTTCCACACCCTCCCTTTGTGTCTGACACACTGAGGGCTCTGGTGCTCCAGGCTCTGCTGATGGGCCTCTTACAATTAACTGTATTAATTATGTGCATTCATTAATTAATGCACTGAGAGTCCTGTGAAACTCAACTGCTGTAACATTAAAGGTTTAGGGAGTGTTTTGCCTCCCAACACCTTCTTTAATTGCAAACAGCATTAAAAGAGAAGCAGTAAGTTGGGAGGTTGGTGCTCTGTTGTGTTTGGTATCAGGTGACACAGCACTAATGTTAATTAACAATTGCCTTTCTTTAAATAGAGAGTTGGAGTTTAATTACTTTTTCCAATATGTACAAGCCCGTGATTCATTAATGGATCTAAAGAATGTTTCTGTTGGTAAGATCTCACAATTACGTTCTTGAAGTTATCACATCTGAAGGCTGCTAACAAAAAAGAGCAGCATCATGTTGGAATGATCACCAGAGCTCTTGAGAGCAGCCAAATTCCAGCCTTGTTTGCTGTGATGTCAGAGCAGGATTTGGTTTCAATTACTGCAGAGCTTCCTGTGATGATTTTCTTATCTCGAGAAATGTCCTCTGAACGTGGTCCTGCCTATCAGGGGACCCCTCAGCAAAACACTGCAAACAGCAGTGCCAATCACCTCATCTAAAGAGGCTTTTTCAGTGTCAGCAGCACTTTTAATTACTTTCCAAATGTCAGGGCATTGAAAACAAGTAAAACCTCACTGATGTGGCACCACGAGCACCATCCCTGCAGCCTTGGGCTGTTTGTTTGTAACCACCCTAATCCAGAAGGAACAGTGAAATTCCTAATGCACAAAAACCAGAGTGTGTATTACATGTTTTAGGAAGAGATGTGTGGATTAGTTCCTATCCTTCCATTCTGAGCTGTTCAGACAAAAGCTGTAGTTGAGGCTCAGCTGCTGAGCTCTGCAGCCAAGGACCAGGGTTGGAGTTTCCACAGGATCATTTATTGCTGCTCATCATAAAATAATTGAACTCCCATCCAAACCCACCTAATGACCTTTGAGTTTTTTAATGCTGATCATCATTTGCATGGAGATAAAAACCAGTGTTCCAATTACTGGTGGGTACAGATTCCTCCCAAAATAGGAATAAAGACAAATGTATTTGGGAACTGATTATATCTTTAACAATCAGACAATGCACCATTAGCAGTGGCATATTTAGCAATGGATCTTTGTTGCAGTGATTTAAAATAGCCTGTCTGAGTCAGCTCCTTGCCCACCTTTACCACCATAACTGATACTCAGTCCAGGCTCTCACCTCTGCCATTATACCGGTTCAAAAGCACATTTTAATTTCATGTTGACTCACCCTGTTAGCCTGTATTCCCCTCTCTGCCTTTTCCATCAATATGAGTGTTTGGTTGGGATTTAAAGCACCCAAACCAAGTGGACAGAGCCCTCAGGATGAGCCAGGCCTGGCCAGTGCCACCAGTGAGGGTGTTCTCCCGTGGTTCCCTTGCAGGTGCAGGGTTGTGCAGCCACAGAAGGGGAACTGATGACAAATAAAATGTGCATTAGCAGCACTTGAGTTTTCAGATGATCCCTCTTGCAACAACCAAGTGCTTCTCTTCAAAGCACAGAGTGCTCTGAGCTTCCCACAGCCCGAGCAGCAGCAGCCCAGGCTGATGGATGAGTGAGTCAGCGTGGCAGGTTGATGTAATGAGATTATATATTCAATCTAATGAAGGGAAAATATGCTTTCCCAGCCCAGGGTGACAGTGCTGTGATTAAGCAGCTCGGGCACAGAGTTCCCTCAGGATCCATGGGAAGGATGCAGCAGGTACAGAGACCTCCTTCCCAGGACTGATGGGATCAGTGGGCTCTGATTGTGCTGGTAAAACAACAGTGGCATCAGGGAGGGAGGGAGCAATGTCTGCATGTCTGTGTCCACCAAACTGCTTTTGTACTCAACTCCTGCAGTGGTTTGTGCTGCTGGAGGCTTTGGTCTGTGAGTCTTGGGGCAGGAAGGAAAAGAGAAGTAACAAAGGTTCTGCCATGTCAGGGCATCCTGCCCACCCTCTCCCATTCCAAGTGGAACATTAAGTCCAGCTGGAATTTTTAAGAACAGGGGTTTCATGCCAGTTCTGAGAGGGAGGTAAAGGTGTGTTTACTGCTTTTCCATCTGAGAGAGAGACTATTTAAAACCTGGACATTGACAGTGATACAAGAAACCTTTGTGCTGCCGTGAGTCAGGTGTTGACCTTTCCCATCCTGAAATCCTGGAGCGTTTGTCTTGCATCCACAAGGCAATTGATTGTCTCGTGAAGAGAAGCTGACATTCTAACTATATTATCTTTGATATATATGTACTCAGGGTATTGACCACACCAGAAAGTCAGGCCTTGCATTTAAAGGGCAGGGGAGGATAATCCAAAAACAGGGGCACTGAGGTCTTTTGTCTTCTGACCTACCAAATTATCACATGTGCCCACAAGAGCTGAGGGCTGTGCTGTTGCTGCTGGGTATTAAATCTGTCTGTATCCTCAAACCAAATCACTGGAAAAGACCAAAAATTCAGTCCTGGGCAACCAAGTGCTGGGATGTTTGAATCACATTGAGCAGCTGATGAAGAATTAGTGCATCAAACCATTTCAGACCCATACCTGGTATCTGAGCTGCTCTCATCTTCAAGGTTTAATGATAAATCTTAAAATAAATAACTTAAATACGTTTGGTATTGAAACCAACCAAGCAAAACTAATTTCTGCTACTGCAGATAAGAATACTCTTTAGTCTTATGGGAGGTTTAGCAGCTCTACAACCTCCCTCAAACCTGACAGAGGAGCAGTGATGCTGAGCCAGGAGAACGTGATTTCCTCCTCTACAGTTGGTCGTTTTACTCCTGAAATTCCACAAGTGATGCCTGTGGAAAGGCCTAATGCTGTGCTGGCCAGAGGGGAATAAATGCTCCTGTGGAATCACCATCAGGCCCCAGAGCAGCTCAGCTTTGGGGCTGTAACATTCTGTGCCCATGGAAGCACAACCATAACCCATGGGATGGGCAGAGCAACCAGTGGACACACAGGGATGGGCTGGGACAAGGGTGAATTTAAAGGAGACGAGTTAATAAGTCCCATCCTAATCTAAGGGGGGTGTGGGCTATGAGCTGATTTTACTCTGATAATGCTGTAAGCTGGTCTTTGATAATTGCTTGCTGTAATTGGAACAAATTTATGATTATGCTAATTCCTCTGCTGCCACCCAGCTCGGAGGGGCTGAGTTAATCCCCATCTGCCTTTGGAGATCAGGACCTGATTAGCCTTCCTTAGAAACTGAGGGGGGGATTTTAATTCTGAGCACATTGAATTCCAGGGGAAAAACCAGTTCTCTTTATACAAACTCATGGTGTATTACAGCAGGTTTTAAGTCTGGTTCGAGGTAGAAACATTTCAGATCTTCAGACAAATTCCCCAAAAGAAAAATATATAATTCTGTTACAAGCGACTGTGTGACCTCCACTGATGCCACTGGGAGGGGAGTTAAAAGCTGGGCAGGGGGAGGCAGGGAGTGAGAGCTGGATCCAGGAGTGCCCAGAGACAAAGAGAACACAGAGCTCCAACCTCTGGTGTGAAATGTGTGAGGTTGTTCCTCATTTCCCCCACGCAGTGACTGTGGAATTAATGAGTTGTTTTACACCCCCTGTCCAAGTGTCCCAGCCCTGCCCAGGTGAGTCCCCAGCCGTGTCCTGGGCAGTGCTGGCTCCATCCCTCCCTCCCCTGCTGGCCCCAGCAAACCCCCACGACTGGTGCTCCTGGAAGGGGAACTTGTCTGGCACGGGATGGGATTGGCTTTGCTGGTCAGCTTTTGCACATTTGTTTAGGAACTGGAAAATGCACAAATTGCAGACCATCTGCACAGAGCAGAGTGCTAATGAGTGCCTGTAGCTACCAAATCCATAAGCTCATTACCACAAAGTTCCAAGTCCTTCCACAAGTTGCTAAACGAGGTTATTCATCTGAACTGAGTTGAGAAGGGTATTTGACTCCAGGGCACAGCCATACCTCCTTCAGGCCTAGAAAAGCCATTAAAATAACTCACATCTTGAGTCTTTTAATAGAATCAGTTGGTTTTGCTCCTATTTTTAATTTTTCACTTCTGTAACAGCACCTTGCCATGCCTTAACTATTTGGTTTTAATGTTTCAAGGGGAGAAATGCCTTGCAGATAATTCTGGGTCTGTTCAAAGATGTGCTGGTTGGTGAACTAGAGAAAAATAGAAATATATTACACACAGCATTTCACTGTGTTTATGTACCATGACAACAAACAATAATGGTCTTTGTTTTAAGGATGTTTATGTAAATTGGGGATCTGTCAGGATGACTCGGCTCTTCTACTGTTTGTGATGTCAAGCAATTTTGTCTTTAGTGTCACTTTAGTGTCTCTTTAGTGACACTTTAGCATCTCTCTGTTCCTTTTCCAAAGATCAGAATTAATCATACTTATTATATACCATCCCACTCTCATATGAGCCTTAACTCGTTGTTGTCCAATTGTTTGAGCATATAAAGCACAGTGTAACAAGAGCAATATTAAAAAATGTTTCTTATTCTCTCTTGGGTGAGATCTTCTTCCATGTTCTTTGGTAAAAATAAGCTCTTTTAAGTGACCAAAGGAAGGATTTCCCTGTCAGATTAACAAGGTCATTAGCCCAAGGCATCAAGTCACTTCCTTTGGCCTCTCCATGTTTTCTGCTCCTTCCCTGTGCAGGTGGAGTGGCTGAAGAATGAGGAGCCCATCGACTCCAACCTGGACGAGAACATTGACACCAGAGCTGACCACAACCTCATCATCCGGCAGGCCCGGCTCTCCGACTCGGGCAACTACACCTGCATGGCTGCCAACATCGTGGCCAGGAGGAGGAGCATGTCTGCCACCGTGGTGGTGTATGGTCAGTGCCACGGGGACACGGGCTGGCCCTGCTGCACCCTGGGGCTTCTGGGCTCGTTGGGCTGGCCCTGTTCCAGTGCTGGGGGTTCTGGGCTGTCCCAGTTCCAGTGCTGGGTGTTCTGGACTGTGTCTGTTCCAGTGCTGGGGGTTCTGGGCTGTCCCAGTTCCAGTGCTGGGGGTTCTGGGCTGTTCCTGTTCCAGTGCTGGGGGTTCTGGGCTGTCCCAGTTCCAGTGCTGGGTGTTCTGGACTGTCTCTGTTCCAGTGCTGTGTGTTTGGAACAGTCTGGGCTGTCCCGGTTCCAGTTCTGTGTGTTCTGGACTCTCTGTGCTCTCTGTGCTCTCCGTGTTGTGAACACCAAGCAGCCCTGAACCCCAGGGCCCCCTCTGTCCCCGGGTGGGTTCCCAGGTGCCCAGGTGGGTTCCCAGGTGCCCAGGTGGGTGCCAGGTTGCCCTGGCCCAGCCCAGGCCTGTTTTGTCTTGCAGTGAACGGGGGCTGGTCGTCGTGGACAGAGTGGTCCCAGTGCAACGCCCGCTGTGGTCGGGGTTGGCAGAAACGCTCCCGGACCTGCACCAACCCCGCTCCCCTCAACGGGGGGGCCTTCTGTGAGGGCATGTCCGTGCAGAAAATCACCTGCACCTCCCTGTGCCCCGGTGAGTGGGCACTGCCACGGGAATGGGCTGCACTGGGGAGCCTTGGGTGCCAGGCAGAGCCTTGGGTGCCAGGCAGAGCTGGGCTTTGCAGGAAGGAAGTGGGAAATACTCACAGCCTTGCTGGGGCTGGAGCTCAGAGCCTGGTTTAGGGTGTGGGCAGCACACGGAGCCTGAGCTGCCATGTGTGACAGTGCTGTGACTTACCTGACACTCAGGAAATAATAACTGAGCAACTGGCTCAGAGCAAGAGGTCATGTAACTGGGTGGGGGTCTGGGAAAGGGGAGCTGGTTTTAGTAACGCCAGAAACACAGAAAGCTCAGATGAGAACTTCACTTAAAAGTATGATTTAGCTTGCAAAATTTGGCTTCAAGTATGTTAAACATGGAGCTGTGGAGGAGAGAGATGAGCCAAGTGCTCCTGTGGGATGGGGTGGGCTCAGCAGTGGGGTGGGCAGTGCTGATGCTGATCTCCCCCCACAGAGGATGGCAGTGCTGATGCTGATCTCTCTGTCCCCCAGAGAGGATGGCAGTGCTGATGGTCTCTCTCCCCCCACAGAGGATGGCAGTGCTGATGCTGATCTCCCCCCACAGAGGATGGCAGTGCTGATGGTCTCTCTCTCCCCACAGTGGGTGGCAGTGCTGATG
>WEIV01026886.1:15875-53937 GCA_013390005.1 Calyptomena viridis
TCTCTCCCCAGAGAGGATGGCAGTGCTGATGGTCTCTCTCTCCCCACAATGGATGGCAGTGCTGATGGTCTCTCTCTCCCCACAGAGGATGGCAGTGCTGATGCTGATCTCTCTGTCCCCACAGTGGGTGGCAGTGCTGATGGTCTCTCTCTCCCCACAGTGGATGGCAGCTGGGAGGTGTGGAGCGAGTGGTCGGTGTGCAGCCCCCAGTGTGAGCACCTCCGGGTGCGGGAATGTGCTGCTCCCCCGCCCAGGAACGGGGGCAAGTTCTGCGAGGGGCTGGGCCAGGAGTCTGAGAACTGCACCGAGGGGCTCTGCATCCAAGGTGAGCTGGGCACGGCCCAAAGGGGGGCTGGAATGCAGGGAATGTGGGCACACACCGTGTCAGCAGAGCTCTGGGGGTGGTCAGGGTGTCCCGTGTGAACCCACAGTGGTTTCGGGGTCACTGGGTTTGTGGAGCACAAATTTTGCCTGTGAATGATCAGATGACTCTAAAAATCCAAATACAGGGGGTTTCAGTGTGTCACTGTGACCACCACAGCCTGTTTCACACAATGTGCCCTCCACCCTCCTGCCTTTTCTTGCAAGCAAACGGGCAAAGCCCCGACACAAAAACTCCTGGTGCAGGAGCTGCTCAAGGTCAACGATTCCTCCATTTGTTGCCTTGAACACAGAAGTTACACACAGGCAAATCTGCAGCTCCCTGGGAAAGGACCTGCCCTTCATCAGTGTCTGGAAAGCATCTGGCACTTGGTAGCTGCTACAAGCAACAAACAAGTAGGAGCCAAGAAAGGAGCCCTGCAGCTGCAGCACAGCAGGGACAGCTCCACTGGGGAGGAATCTGCAGCTTTATTCCTGCCCTGAGCCTGCTCCCTGTCCCTGTGGAGGGACTGTCACTTCATCAGGTGGAATGGCAGGCGTGGGAGCAATTGGGAGTGCCAGGGCTGAAGGATGTGAACAGGAATATGCCTGTTTTCTTTAAATTTATATTTAACTAGTCCTCTGTCTTTGTTTCTATGGGACTACATTACCCTTTCTTTTCTAAACAAAATGAACTCTCTTTTTTGCCCTGAGATTTTAATATTTTCTTAATGGCAGTGAACATCCTATATATTAATTCAGGCTTCAGAGATACTTATACCTCGGCTGAGACCTTAAATGCAATTTTGTTGGGTTTTGGTAGGAGGGAACTGTATGTGTCTACTTAAACTTTCAGGGTTACAGAACAGCTCTGCAGCCCCAAGGTGTTGGGCAGACAAGCTTTGGTGTTTCAAAGGCTATAGATGAAATTTAGACCTTTATTCCTTCTGCATGCTTTAAATAACTTTGGGAGCACTGCCATTCCTTCAGCATGTGGCGATGCCACGATGTTTTCTGGGGGCTTTCTCCTCCCCACACATCCAGGAATGCCCATCCCTGCGGATGGCTGGATGAATTCCCAAGCCATCCGTGTGCAGATGAGCAGATCCATTGGCAGGTTGGCAGGAGGGGGCGTGGGAAGGGCAGCAAAGGGCACACTGAGGTCTGTACACTGATCACATCTGTGCCAGGCACGATTTGCCTCCTGTGGCTCCTCCTGTGGCTCCCCCACATCCCTGGTGCCCCAGGAACAGCCACACTGCAGGTGGCAAAGACTCCCGTCCTACCCCAAAAATAACATCCTTGCCAATGTGTGTCGGGCCTGGGGGTCCTGTGCCTTGGGGACAGGGGACAGATCCAGTGCTGTGCCTGTGCTGCTGTGCAAGGAGCCAAGGCCTGTTGAGCACTGGGGGTTGTGACCCATCTGACCTGATGGAGGTGGCTCCTTTCCATGGGGGAAATATCCAGACTCCCTGTGGCACAGGAGCTGCTCCAGGATAAAGCCCTTTTATATGATCAAAGGTTCCACTGGATGGAGAGGGAGGGTCTGGGTGTTTGGTGTTCTGTTCACAGACATGGGGCCACTGCAACGTTTGATTTTTTTTTATTATTATTATTATTTTTTAAAAATGTCTGTGTTCCCTAAAGCAAGACTGTTTCTCATGGTAAGAAAGATAAAAGCTGCCTTGTCAAATTCCCAGAGGGGAACTCTGTACATGTTGGTGCATCCATCCAGAGGGGTGTGAGACAGAGCAGGGGGTGGTTTTGTCCAGCAGAAACAAATGGAACAGTTTTGGCTGTGGAAAAGCTTTGGCTCCTGGAAGGTCCTACAGAGAAACATCACCAGGAGCTGAAAGGCAAAACCCTTCAGGCTGCAGGAGCCAGGTGCCAATTCACCCTCCTGCTCAGAAAACAAAGTGTAAAGAAAAAAAGAAAGAAAAAGAAAAGCAACATCCCAGGCCAGTCATAATGGACCCACAGTGGAATTCCTGTCTGCTGCACACACCAGTCCTGAACCCTGGGATCAGAAACTGATCTCCAGGGAGTTTGTGGGCAAAGAAAACCTACTCCAGTGTGATTTGGAGCTGAGTGAGTTGTCCCCCAGTTCTGTTCTGGGACTGGGTAAACTGGGATGGGAGGGGGGGAGCTGAACCCTGGTGCCACAAAGTACATCCAGCACTGAGGGGACCTGGATCAGCTCTGCCCTGTGAGGTCTTTGGGTTCCAAACATCTCATCTCCACCTTTTCCTGGGCTGGGCAGTACCAGGGAATGTCTCATGGAATCATAGAATCCTGGAATGGGTTGGGAGGGACCTTAAAGCTCATCCTGTCCCCCCCGTGCCATGGGCAGGGCCACCTTCCACTGTCCCAGGTGCTCCAAGCCCCATCCAACACCTCCAGTCTGCTCCAAACACTGGGTTTCCATATGGATCCAGCTGGGCTGGAGTGTTCAGTCTCCTGGTTCTTCCCTCTCCAGGTGTGATCCTGTTCCTCCTTTATGGGTCGAGCTGTACATGGATATACTTGGGTCAGATTATTTTTAGGACTGTAATTGCTTTCTCAGCTAATAGGCATTGATGCAATTACCCTATTTTTTAAAAACCTTTTTTCCCCTGTTCATCTTCCAATGTGTGCCTTTCCTGCTCTGCTTCTCATCCCCTGGGGAACTGGGGAGGAAATGCAGCTACAGAAAACTAATCTCTTGGAGGTTATTTATCAGGCACAACTTGTTAACTTTGTTCCTTTCGTGAGGCAAAAATAGCAAGGAAACCTTTCTTTGGTTAAGAAATAAGAACTGGATGGAAATGAGGGTGAGAATGGAGGCTGCCAGGGAAGCACTGGGCTCATCCTGAGCTGGCAGAGAAAACACGGATCCTTGGGGTGAACGTCCAAATTTGGGGTCAGTAAAGGAAGTGGAGATAAAATGGGGTCAACCCTGGGGTTCTTTATTCAGTCCCTGACAGGAGAGTTTGGGAATAACCCAAAGACAGACCCTGTGACCCACAGGAACATCCCTGTCCTCCCTTTGGTCCTTGATTTCCTGGATCCTGCTTGTCCAGTCCTTAACTGAGGAGCAACTGAAAGTGCTTTTAGTTCAGGGCATTTCTTCTTGGACTCAGAGCAACTGAAGAGATACAAACTTAGATGCAGCACAAAGAACTATCTGGGGTTTAATACACAGGAAAGATTTCTAGGGCTGCCAGGCTGGGAGGGAAGTGGGGATTGACTCACTTGGAATGCAAAGGTCACTTTGGGTCCAGATAATCCCAGTAATTCACTGGTTTCTTGCCTATTTTTTCTTCCAGTGTTTACTCCCTCCCAGTATTCCCAGTAATATGCTTTTCCACGGTGGATTTCTCTCTTGCAGAGCTGAAAACTTTTCCTTTGCTTAATAAAAGAGAAGTTTTTTGTTTTGCTTCTATCTATTTGCTTTAAAGTTATTTTTTCTACCTTGAAAAACTATTGATTTCTTTTCCCAGTGCCCAAAACCCAACCAAACAAGTGGGCCTTAAGCAGCCGAGCTACAAACACGTTTGACTAAATCACAAATAATTTTGCTTTCCCTTTTCCAAGCAGCCCTGATGCTGAATATTGCCAGGAGGCTCCCAGTTTAGGTGGGAATGCCTTTCCATTCGCTCAGTTTGCTGCAGACAGCAGGGAAGTGTTTGTTCCATTGCAGAGCTCAGGGCTGCTGGGTTTGTACATCATTTCCTCACAAAGCCAAAAAACCCTCAGGAAGGGAAAAAACCACCCCCAGCTTTTTGGCAAACGATTTTTTGGGTGAAGTATCACTAAACTGAGCATTTTCACAGACAGTGAAAACAACAGGAGGTGCCTCAGGACACGTTTTCCCGAGTGTCCCTTTTCCCAGGGATTTCTTTGTCAGGTGTTGGGTTATAAATGGGAACTCGAGTGCCCGTGACAGGGGACACAGAGGAGCCTCATTTTTGAGAAGCAGCCCTGGAAAAGCCCATTTTACCCTCTGGTGGCATCAGTTTGGTGCTGCCTCGGTCCTGTGTGTTCTCACACACACAGTGGGTTGTTGGGCTGTGTTCAGACACAGACATGTGGATGTGCTGCACACTTTTATATTTTATAAGCTACTTTTAAGTGTCCACCTCTAACCTTTCCATATATCAAACACAACAAAGGAATCATTAATCCTGAACTGACTCTTTGCCAAGTGATCCACTGCAAAGTATTGAACTTCCTTCTTGCTGAGGTGTAAATAAATAACAGCATCCAATAGAGCTAATTCAAATACTCGAATTAACCAAGTGAGAAATTACTGCAAAGAAACATCCTGAAAGGGATTTAGAAAAAAATAAGATGAAGAGAAAAATATGGACAACATAAAATATTCATATTGTCAGCAAACGAGAAGAAAATGTTTCATTTATAGAGTGAGACAGAAGCAATATAGGAAATAGATATGCTCCATATAAATTTATTAAGTGCAACTTTTTCTCTCTCTCTCTCTTTCTCTCTCTCTCAGATAAAAAACCTCTTCATGAAATAAAATCCCAAAGTAAGTTGTTTTTTTTCTCTTGTAAATATGATTTTCCTCATCTTCTCTGCCATTTGGTTTATTTGTTTAGGAGCTAAGTACGATGGAAGGTTTTATGAAAGGCTTTAACATCTGCTGAAAGCATCTTCTGAGCACCTCTGTGATCATAGGCTGTGGTCTAAAACAGACAGGTCATCACTCCTGAGCAATTTGTGTCTGAGGGGGAGCCTGTGTGCAGCAATGCTGCTCTGCAAACCCATTTCCTGAGCACCTGTAATTAGAAAGAAAGGACATTAACACAGGGGTTTGGTTTGCTTGGTACAAATCTGGTTCCACTCCTGGCTCTGCCCTCATCCAGCTCCCTCCAGCCTTCGTGTCTCACCCTGTGCAGGTGGTTTTGTGCCTTTTGTGCCAGCCCAGAGTGTCTGGGGACCATTTCTGTGCTGCCTGTGCTGCCCCCCATCCCTGAGGAACAGGGAACAGGGCTGGGATGGGAGGAAAGGGCCTCGAGCTGTGCCAGGGGAGGCTCAGGTTGGATAACTGGACAAGTTCCTCATGGAAAGGGTTGCAAAGCTTTGCAGCTGCCCGGGGAGGTGGGGAGTCCATCCCTGGAGGAGTTTGGGACACCAGGATGTGGCACTTGGGGACAGGGGGTGGTGGTGACCAGGGCAGTGCTGCTGCTCCAGGGTTGGACTTGGTGACCTTAGAGGGCTTTTCCAACCTTAATGATTCTGTGATTCCATGATTTGTACGTTCCTGGGTCTTAAGTATTTCCAGGGATACCCAAACTCAAAGTTGGGGTTTCAGTGTTGGCTTTGTGTCCTTGTCATCCCCTGCTGGGGGTCTGTTTGTCTGTGCAGTTCTCATTGGAGAGAGTCTGCAAGGAATATCAGTCAAGTCGTTTGGCTTTCTGATTTCTCCAAAAAGCAGCTTTAGTGGCACTGATTTGAGCACCAGGGGACTGCAGGGTGTGCTGGGGGTCACAGCCATGAAATACTCAGCACAGCAGGAACCTGGGCCAGCTCTGATCATCAGCACTGAGGCAAAATCAAAGCCAATTATGAAGATAATTGAGAAACAACCTGTTCTACCAACCCCCTCTTCCACGAGTCCCTGACTTCTGGTCCTTGTGCTCCAGGACTGTGTGAGGGGTTGGACCCAAGGCTCCCTGGGGCACCAGGAGTGAGGGCTGGAAAAGCAGGGATTGGGGCAGGAAAAGCTTTCAGGTCTCCCTGCAGAGCCTGGTGGGAGATGGGAAGTGTGTGCCCTGCACAGCTCCTGCAAGGCACTTATTGTAAATGAGATAATTTAATCAATTACATTTCCTAATGTACTAAACCAAATGTTTCATTTTCTGCTCCTGCACATCTTAAATTATCTTCAGGTGCTTTATGAAACTTAATCATAGTTAATAGAAACTTCATTACCATCAAATGTGCTTTCAATAAATGTTGTGTAACAGTGTCAGAAGGTGGAGTGAAAAATAGGCTGCAATTACCACAAACATGGATCCTGGAAGCAAAATGGATAAAAATTGTGGTGCTTTGCCAGGCTCCCTCCTGCCTCTGGGCTGGGAGGATGCAGCTCATTAAATAGTAATTGGTTGGCTATAAATGTTTTCTTTTCTAGTTTGTTTGTTTTTCACTTTGTTCCCTTCTGGGAAAACATAAAAGCAGAATCTCACCCCACTCCCCAAATTTCCCACGCTTTCCTTTTTTGCCTTAATTTGTAGTTTTCCATGAAAGGAATTCTCTGTAAGAAAAGAGAGAAAGATGAAGAGATTAAAATTACTTTAAAAAAACAGCAATTGTTTCTAAAGAAATCCTGACATCCTAAATCAAAAAGAAAGTCTCCTTTCTCGTGGAGTTGTGTTCCATGGGAATCATTCAAGGAATACCACGTCCCTCTGGTTTTGCTCTTTTAACATAAAGCTATTTAAAAATCTGCTAAATCCTGAGAAGGGAGATCCTTTGCCTCTGAACTCTGTTACTCTGGGTTTCTGGTGGGTTTTCCCCTTGCAATGGAACAGTTATGGGAGCACCTCAATGGAACAGAGCAATGGTCATTTTATTGAAGAGAAGGAAACTCAGAAAGAGTAACTGGAAGAGGTTTTTAATAATAGAATTTGTAGAACAGTGTCAAAGTCAAGGGAAGGTTTTTATTTGAGTCAAACTGTTCTGATTTGTTCTTTTTTTGGAATTCAGTGTTCTCCTTCTGCTCTTTAACCTGGTTATGAAAGTGTGAGACTGAGATTGTCTCACTGAAAAGCAGCAGCTGAGCTGCTGCAGTGGATTTAGAGCAGGAAATTGTGGAAACCTGGGGTTGTTTTACACCCTGGTTTGGATGGCAAGAGATCAACTCCAATATTTCCTACCTGTTGCCATTACTGGCAGTAAGTTTTTACTGGCAGGTTATTTCTGCATGTTCCAGACTTAATAATTTATCATCCCAGGAAGGTAGAAAAGGTAATTCAAATTTTCAGCACTTTCCTGTTTTAAAGTAATGATGAAAATGAAAGACTTAAAGATGCTTTATGGTGCAATAACCACCAGCTCACTCTGGAAAGGAAAAACCCACTTCTCTTGGGTTTCTCCTCCCACTGGAGATCCATCACATTCCTTCTATTGGCTTATTCATTGTACTAATTACCCCAAAAATTAAGTCAACAATAGACTTTCATAATTAATTCCCTGTAACAACAAGTAACTTGGGACTAGAAAACTGGAAGAAATAGAAATGTAATTAGTTTCTGTACTTCCCTTTCTGGGGAGAACTGGTTTCAAAACATTTATTTTGGGTTGGATGGGAGGTTGGAATTTTGTATTTGGGGTTGACTGGGACAAGCTGGGGAATGGAGGTGGGAGGGGGGGGTTCTTTTAAAGATGTTTGAGCCAAACAGTTTCTTTTACTTTGGGTTCAGCTGCCCAAGCAAAGCCCCCATCCCACTGCCTTCTCCCAGCACAGCTCCCTTGTGCTCCAGCCCCCTGGAACAGAGTTCATGGAATGGTTTCCTGGTGCTGCCATTCCTGTGGCATTTCATTTATTTTGCATAAAAATGCTGAGCCAAGAAAATGCTGCCATAGGTGCTCATTTCTCTCATCTCAGTGAAGTTTCATGTTCATTTTAAAAATTCAGCTAAAAGAAAATTATCTGACTTTGTGCAGAAGAGCACAACACAAGCCTCCTCCCAAATAGTAATTAAATCATTTCATTAATTGGCTATTTATTAAATGCTGATTTTAACTTTCCACCCCGTTTCTGTGCAGTGCAGTTCATTTACTGGCACTGAACAGGCTGGATTTCCCAGTCCTTTTGTGTCCCTGTATTTGTTATAAAGAAATGCAGGTTGTGTGGCCAGGGGAACCCCCCAGCAGGGAGCAGATGATGTGCAGGGTGAACTCCTGATCTCTTCCTCCAAACTGGAGTTGGGCACGAGGGGAACTGTCTAAGGACCCACTAAGGGCACTTGCCAAATAATTTAATTTCATGCTGTGCTGTCCCAAATCCCCGAAGATCTAGAACAGTGGGACAGGATATTTCAATTATGGAATATTGCAGGCTTCATTTGGATTCATTCTGTCAGAGCAATGAATTTTTTTCTCTGCTGTAAAAGTCTGAAGTCATAGAAAACTTGGTTATAAGTTAATTCCTGGGTGCAGCCACGGGGAAGGTTCAGTTTCCAGCCCGTTTTTGGAGACTGAAGGTGCTCCCAGGGATGTTTGTGGGATCTCCTGAGCCCCCTCGGAGCTGGGAGAGGATGGAGTGTTCCTCCTCACACAAGAGCTCACAGCAGGTAAAGAGGGAGGAAGGGGAAATCCTCACCCAGGTGTTTCAGGGGATTCCTGGACTGCTGCAGAATTCAGACCTTACACTCCCTGGGAGCCAGCACGGGATGAGCCTCCAGCTGACCCCTGGCTGCAGTTCCACGAGCTCCCTTCGAGGGACCATTTCCATCCTTTAAGGCTCCCCACGGGGCTGGGCAGGGCTGGGCAGGGCTGGCACAGCCGGGAGCACCACGAGCCGCTGCCGGGCCCACTTAGACACCTGGGAATGTCACCCCTGAGCCAGAGGAACCTGTGGCATTGGCAGTGACCCCCAGGACACGTGTGCCCTGTGCCCTGTGCCCTGCCCAGCCCCGTTGCTGACCCTGTGCCCCGTTGTGTCCCCACAGACCTGGAGGCTGCCAGTGCCATCGCCCTGTACTCGGGGCTGGGGGCCGCGGTGCTGGCGGTGGCCGTGCTGGTGGTCGGGGTCACCCTGTACAGGCGCAGCCAGAGCGACTACGGCGTGGATGTCATCGACTCCTCGGCGCGCACGGGAGGCTTCCAGGCCTTTCATTTTAAAACCGTCAGACAAGGTTGGTGCTGGGACTTCTCTTCCCTCCAGAGCCGCCGCTGCAGCCCGGGGAGGATGGGGAGGGTGTTGTGGCTGGAGCCAGGCCAGGGTGGCCCCAGGATTGTCTGTGCCACTGCTCTGTCCTGGCTCTTGGACAAACAGGGGACCCTCCTTGGCCACGCTTGGAATGCTTTAGAAATAGTCCCCAACTTCCACACTGACTGCCACGGCTTAAAGAGCCCAGACTGAACCAAACCCACCACATCAAAGCAAACCAGGCAGCACATCTCTAGTCCCTTCCCATTCGGTTACAGACCTTTTCTTTACTCCAGTAAAAGTGATTAGTTGTTAGTGTTAATTTGAGAACCCAACTGTAATTATTCTGTAGGCTTGCTGTAACCTGCCAACATGCACGTTGAGATCTGTGGGAAATAAATGTGTGTAAAAACGTGTCAAGTGAAAAAAAAAAACCCTAAAACTCTAGAAAACCACCAATACAATAAATATGGATGAAACATTTAGTAAAAGCAGCACTCATGTTTTCTGGAGCATTGTTTTCTTTGGACAGAAAGGTGGGGAGGGATAGAAATGGTGATGAAAAGAGGATGTTTCCTGGGTTCTGCAGTGCCATCCTCCCAGAGTGGGTGGGTGTGTTGGTGGGCTGTGAAAGCCTCCCCAGCTCTCTGTTCTCTCTGCAGAAAAAGGAAATATGTTGCAGGGTTTGTTTGGGGGGTTTTTTATGCTGTTGTTTTCACAGTTTCTTTATGCCGTGGGAGACATTCCCCACCAGGCATGAGCTGCAGGAAACTGGGAAGAGGGCCAGGGAGACAAGGACGTTTGAAGGAGCTTCACTCATTCATTGCTAAATCCAAACCTTTAATTAGAGTAGTGTAATTCCCAGTGACTGTCTCACATAGTGACTTTTTCCTTTGTGGTTCACTTTGAATCTCGTTTTGAGTCTGGGGAATTGTTTGTTTGACCTGATGTTTAAAACCATTAGTTCTGGATGCTCTGAAAATACCTGAGCACCCTGATTTCTTCACTTATTAGTTCAGTTTCAGTAACTTTGGGCTCTCTGTGGGTTTTTAAAATGAGAGTTTTTGTAAACAATTCAGCAGAAAACAAGGCCAGTTCTCTATTCAGTTTGCTGAGAAAAGAGAGCCCAATCCTGACCTGTGGACAACAGATTAGTGTGATCCAAATTTTATTCTTTGGAGAAATATATTTATAATGTTGGCAAACCTTCCTGCAGTCCTTTAAAAGGATCAGATTTTCGAGGATGCAGTATAGGTAATTTCCAGAAAATTAGTTGCTTTGAAAAGCTTTGATTTACAAAAACTAACCAAGCAACTAAACAAAAAAACCTGCCACAAAACCAAACAAAAAAAGACCAAACCAGCTGAAGGATTCAGGCCCTAAATCCATCCACTCCTTCTCTTTTTTTCAGCATGTTTTCTGAGCTAAAAGGCCCCGAAATAAATAACTGTGGTGTTTTTCCCCGTATTACTCTTGTCCCACTTTCTTTTCAGCCCAGTTTCCCTCAGGCATGAAGTTATAGTTCTGTGTAAGCTCACAGAGAAGGTCTGCAGGAACCTGGGCTTTCCCCCAGAGGGGTTTAATGTAAGGAAAAAAAACCAAGAAAGCAGAAGGCAAACACACAAACTGGAATCCAAACCAAAGGGAATCCAAACCTCGGATTCGTGCCCTGCGGAGCTGCCTGGGCTGTGGGAACAGGGGTGTGTGGCCCCTTTGAGGGCTCTGGTGGGACTGGGAGGAAGGAAGGCTGGAGGTCCCAGCGGGGCCGGGGAGGCTCAGGGGGATTGCGGGGTGACCCCTCCCGGCAGTAACTGTGCCTGTGCCCATCCCACAGGGAATTCCCTGCTCCTCAACTCGTCCCTGCAGCCCGAGCTGACGGTGAGCAGGACCTACAGCGGCCCCATCTGCCTGCAGGACCCGCTGGACAAGGAGCTCATGAGCGAGTCCTCCCTCTTCAACCCCCTGCCCGACATCAAGGTCAAGGTGCAGAGCTCCTTCATGGTGTCGCTGGGGGTCACGGACAGGGCCCAGTTCCACGGCAAGGCGCCTTCCGGAACCTTCCCCCACAGCCCCCGGGCGCTGGGGCCGGGGCAGGCGAGGAGCAAGGCCCTGTACGTGCCCAGCTTGGCCCCCGTGGCCGCCGGCAGGGAGCTGAGGAGCACGGCCCTCTTCGGGCCCCTGGGCGGGCGCCTCGTGCTTCCCAACACAGGTGGGTGGGAAAGCACCCCAGGGACTCTCACACCCCTCGGGTTTGGGAACTGGGTTTAAAAGTGGCAGTGAAAGGGAAAGAAGGGACTCCCTTCGTGCACGTTTTGGGAAGTAGGGTGTGCTGCCCACGCAGGACATGGCTGATCAGAAGAAAGCCTGGGATGGGGAGGAAAGAGGCATTATGCCTATTTGGACTGCTTTAAATTGCTGCCTCTCTTGATGTCTTCAGCATGAAAGTCATATTAATCAAAGCTGTTGCTTACTTGGATCCTGATCCAAAGGAAGGGCTCCCTGGGAAGGGGGTCAGTATTGGATCAGCATCTTCCCTGATGGGGTCACAACTCAAAGCAGCCCCTCCATGTCCCACTGTGTGGCTGTTTTGGGAGCAACAGATGAGGAGCAGCATCCCTGGAGAGCAGCCCCCATCCCCACGGGGCCCTGGGCTGCAGTTTGGGACCAGCTCCTGCTGCCTTTCTGCTTTTCCTGGAGCATAAAAGCTCCACGGGTTTCCACAGTGGGGCACTTCAAACCAGCTGCATCCCAGGGCTGGGCTGTGCACTGAGCTGCTCCATTCGCATTGTCTGAGGAGCACAGTTTGCTCTGTGACTTCAGAGTTTCGTGGGACGTATTTCAGACTGACAAAGTCTTTTGTTAAAGCAGCTGAAAACATCCAGCACCAAATCAGGCTCAGATGAAGGACCACAGGTCTGTTGTACCCCACTGCTGTGTTTGCATCATGCTGGATAAGAGTCCTTCTGGTGGAGATTTCCTTTTCCAAAAAGGCAAATGTAGCAGAAAAAGCCAGATCCCCCCATTGCCAGCTCAGAGGTTGTCACCTTTCAAACTGGTGATCTTTATTCACTTTAAATTCAGCTGTTTTCATTTGACTGGTGTGTCTGAGCTTATCTCTTGCTATCTAGTGAACTGAAGGATTTAGAGCTTTATCCTTCATGTTTCATGGAAAGAGCACTTTAAAGGTTACCATAAAAATGTGGTTTGTATTTGGAGAAGGTTGATAACAATGAACAGTTCAGGGATGCACTATTAGTGCACAATCATGCACAACACATGGAGTGTTTTAATTTCTTCACAGATTGTTTTTATGTTCAGGAATGAACATTACAGAGGCAGAGGCACTAAGTCAGCCATAAATTAAGAATTCCCTCATACTGTATATTTAGCTACTTTATATAATGATAGTCCCATCAATTAGATTACTTAAATATGTATTTGGTCCACTTGCAATTTATGTAATTCTGCCCTTATGTAAGATCCTCTTTGCTAACCAATTGTAAATTATAGTGTGATCAGGTCACTGCTGTGCTGAGGTTCTGCCTCGTGTGACATGCAAAATAAAATTCATCTTTCCTCTCCTGAGGATGTGAGACAGCAGTTTAATTTCAGTGGGACCCAGTGGAAAACTTCCTTGTTAACTCCTAATTTATCTTGGTGGGAAAAGGAACAATGGTATCACTTGGATTCACAAGTTATTATGTGGAGGGACAACAAGGTGATTGCTGTGCAGGGTCAGGGTTGGTGAGGGGTTCTCTCCATCAGGAGATTCCTTGTGATCCTGGAATTGTCAGATTGGATTTCAAAGTTCAAAAGGGGCAAAGAGCTTTTAAGCGCTTTTTGGGAAAAAGATGTATTTTCTTTAATGGAAAAATAACACCTTTATTTGCTCTAATAATGTGTTTTCCTTACATGTGATGACAGTGCCATGGAAGGTCGATTTTGGAGGATCATTCCTCTGCTGGGCCTTTGCAGGGCTTGTCCCTCAGACCCCAGCTGTGAGCACTGTCCTTTCCCTCCTGAGCCTTTCCCAAAGGGAAGTTGTGCCTTTGCTCTTTTCCAGGAGTCAGTTTGCTGATTCCACATGGAGCCATCCCTGAAGAGAGTTCGTGGGAAATCTACCTTGCCATCACTCACAAGGAGTCCAGGTGAGCAGTGCAGGCAGATCCAGGGGCTGGGGATGGACAGGGAAATCCTCCTCATGGATTTCTGTCCCTGTGGGAGGAATGGGATGTGCAGGAGTCACTGCTGGCTCCCATTGCTGCTGTGACACTGCTGTGACATTGCTGTGACACTGCTGTGACATTGCTGTGACATTGCTGTGACCCTGCTGTGACCCTGCTGTGACATTGCTGTGACCCTGCTGTGACCCTGCTGTGACACTGCTGTGACATTGCTGTGACATTGCTGTGACCCTGCTGTGACCCTGCTGTGACATTGCTGTGACATTGCTGTGACATTGCTCAGACATTGCTGTGACATTGCTGTGACCCTGCTGTGACACTGCTCAGACACTGCTGTGACACTGTTGTGACACTGCTCAGACACTGCTGCCCCTCTGTAGGGAACAGCAAACACAGTCCTTGTGCCACCGCGGTGTGAGACCCCCTGGAATTGTTGGAGGTGCTGCCAAAGGCTCCAGGACAGGGTGTTCCCTGTGTCCCTGCTCCTCCTCCCCTCCCTCTCCAGGGCAGGATTTTCGTGTCTGAGGGAATCCCACCCCCTCTGCCCTGGGCCTGCACAGACATTTATTGTGAGAGGTGCAGAAACCCCCTGATGTGGGGCTGGCCTAAAGCTGGGTCTGAATGAAAGAGAAGATTCTTGTCAGATACCTTGTCCTTACAACTGGACAAGCAGATAATGCAGCCAAACATGGGGATTAACTCAGATGGGATGAATCCCAACCTTCAGCTGTGCTGGGGGATCCCCACTGCCTGTCCTGGAGCCACGTGCACGGATCCACTTTGCAAAACCCTGTCCCTGATGACTGTATAAGTTTCTGAGCTTGTTCATCCTGCAGAATATAAATGGGTTTTCAAACCAGGGAGATCACACTCAATCTGGAAAAATTTATGAGCCCGTGTTTTTTAAACCATAATTTGTTTTATCTTCGCTACTGTGAAAATATTGTTGATGCCAGTGTTTGAAGGCAGAACGTGATGGGAAGGGACCAGCTGGTGCAGGAGGCAGGGCTTGCCTGCATTCAGCACTTCCAGGGCTGCACTTGGGGTGAGCAAATGGAAATGTATTTGAAACACCAGAATCCTGAGCTGACCAGCCCGTGATTGCAGTTAGATGGGGTCTAATGGTTTTGTCCCATCTCCACCTACTGCTTCTCCATGAAAACGAGCACAGGAATTGTCTTGCTCCTCCTGTTGTGCAGCAGATGAGTGGGGTGCTCAGATCTCAACTCAAACACGTGAAGATTTGCAGCTCGAGTAAATCCCTGTGTCTTTGCCCCCCCAGCCTCCAGCCAGAGGGCTCTGATGTCCTGCTGGGGCCAGAGGTGACCTGTGGGCCCCCCGAGGTGACAGTGAGCACCCCCTTCGCCCTGACCATCCCTCACTGTGCTGACGTGAACCCTGAGCACTGGAACATCCACCTGAGGAGGAGGACACAGCAGGGCCAGTGGGAGGTGAGTCCACATCCCCCACGGGGACACAGCACCTCCCGTGAGCCCATGGGAACCACGGGGACCACAGCACCTCCTGTGAGCTCATAGGAACCACAGGAACCACAGCGCCTCCTGTGAGCCCACAGGAGCCACAGCACCTTCTGTGAGCCCATGGGAACCACGGGGACCACAGCACCTCCTGTGAGCTCATAGGAACCACAGGAACCACAGCGCCTCCTGTGAGCCCACAGGAGCCACAGCACCTTCTGTGAGCCCATGGGAACCACGGGGACCACAGCACCTCCTGCTCCTGCAGGCACAGGGTGACAGCAGTGACACACACACACATCTGGGAGACACAGTCCAAAAAAACCACCTTGCATTTTGTGGAGAAGCAGCAAAATTGTTTTCAGCTGTTTTACCCAGACCTGCCAAACAGGGTCAGCTTTCTGATCTACCCCAAGTGACAGCAGAATTATTCAGTTTTCTCAGATTTATTTTTTAAAATGTTGTTTTGATTGATCACAGCTCATGTCGGAACAGAACATTATATCCACACGAGAATTAATCATGACACAGGGAAATTTGTGCAAGTGCTTGAAAATACACAAGTTTAATTTTTTATTTTGAGCGCAGAAGAATCCTCCCAATTTAAAAGCCTTGTCTCCTGTACATGTCATTTAAGCAGCCATTCAGTGATTGCACTGTGCTCAGAACCCCTGAAGGATTAGTGCACATAAAACAAACTATTGTGCTGTTGTAGCTGAGCATGTATTTCCTAATCCTGGCTGGCTGGGGAAATTAAGCTTTGTGCATTTGGAACAGGAGGATTTGATCATTTGGGTCTGTCCACCTGCATTTTTAATGCCTTTGCCCACCTTGGTGGGCAGCAATCTCAAATGGATGGAACTGTGTGCACCATTTGTTGTGACAGACTGAGAACCCTCCCCAGCACGACCCAAACTGTCACTCAGCATTCCAGAAATCCCACGGGATGCAAAGGGCTGAGTTCCCCAGCTATGGAGTGTTCCCTGGAGCTGTGAGCAGCAGAGCCAGTAACCAGACACAAATCCATAGGCAATGGATTTATTGCACTGCTGCTCCTGGAACTGTTTGGTTCCCTGCATTGTGAGAGGGAAAAAACAAGTAGTTACAACATTCATGGATACAAAATCCATTCCTGCATTCCAGTGCTCCATAACTCTGTCCTTTGCCTCCCTGAATCACTACATGGTTTGTTTTTAAACCATTTCCAGTCCAGATGAGTTTTCCTGCTGTAAGTTTCCTCAGCCCTTAGTCAGCTCCAGCAGAGTTGGTTACAGACATTCTGGAATCAGGGAGAGCAGATCCCTCCTTTCCTGGTGCTCCAATGCAGGACTGAGCACCAAAGGGGTGGCACAAGTAGATTTTTGATGGAGGTAAATGTAAGTGTACTGGAAGGAAGTCAAATCCCAGCTATTGTTCAAGGTTTGCTTATTGACTTTAATCTTCAAGGTAATTTTTTAACTTGACATTGGGGAAAAAAATTAGCTGGAAAGTCAAGAGCACTTGAAAAAAAGATGCTAAAGTTGCTTACACATCATCATTATTATTGTGTGCTGTACACACTGAGTCCTGCACAATGTGCTGCCATAAATCCTCCTGCTGACTCAGGGCTAAATTGGGAATATTTACTCACAGAAGTAGGCTCCCTTCTCCCCTGCCCCGAGTGTGCAGCCTGCTTCTCAGGAACACTTTGCATTCCAATTGAATAAAAATAAGTAATGCAATGACTCCTATTGTCGAGGCCTATTGATTTGACTTTATTTTATTTTTTTTAAACCTGAATTTCATTTTGCAGGAAGTGATGTCTGTGGAAGAGGAAACTACTTCTTGCTACTGCCTGTTGGATCCTTATGCCTGTCACATTCTCTTAAACAGCTTTGGAACTTATGCCCTAATTGGGGAACCCATCTCTGACTGCGCCGTTCGACAGCTGAAAGTCGCCGTTTTTGGCTGCCTGTCTTGCAATTCTCTGGATTACAATCTGAGAGTTTATTGCATGGATAACACCCCTTGTGCATTCCAGGTAAATGCTTTGGCTTTGCTCCTTTGGGTTCATTTGTTTTCCCAACTCAAACATCCCCCGATTCCTGGGGACAGTCCCTGGCAGCACCAATAGCCCAGAACTCAACCCAATGAAAATATTGCTTTTTTTTTAAGCCACTGCTGCCTGACTTGCAATAAATCCCTTCATTTCTCTGCTGTTTCACGTGTGGATTTTCACTGTGGGAGCTTTAGGGCAGCCAGCTCTTTGCCAGGCAGATGGAAACGTGCTCTGCCACGTCCCAGAGCAACCAAAATGCCCCAGCTCTGGTTAACCCAGCACAAATCCAGGCCTGGTGGGCACAGGGTTGGGCTTGGCTCAGCCTTGGCAGAGCCTGGGGCAGCTGGAGCTGAGAAATGTCAGTCACTCCCAGCTGATGGAGAGTCTTTACTGAGCTGTTCAGGATTTCCTGTCCTCCTCACAGTTGGAGCAAGAAAAAAAGAGAATGGATCACCCTCTTCTTAAAAAAAAAAGTAAATTATTGTGCATTTCCCCTTTAAAACAAATCCCAAAGTGGCAATGGAAATAAACAGGATTTTTCTGCACCATATTCCAGGACAAAACAATGACATTCACTGACTTTTGCAGCCTTAATAAACTCTGAAGCTTTAACAAAGTGGTTTTCTTTGGGGAACTGAAATGAAGACAGTTGTGACATGAATTTTTCCTTCCTTTTCCTGTCGTACAGAATGGAAACACGACTCTCACTGATGTCTATGTGCTTCTAATAAAAGCACAGCCACCAAAAGGATTGTTAAGTACTTACAATGGCTTTGTAATTGCACTCTTTATAACACTCTCACAATTAGTGGGTACCAGTATCTTCCTGATGATGAGTCTGTAGAAAATTATTAGAGGAATAATTACCAGTTTTCTGCCTTCCCAGGAATGAGAACAGGGTGTTTGTAGATAGTGAAGCAATTGTGTATTTATGAAATTACACAGCCCTTAAAACCATGTAAATATTAGTGGTGAACATGCAAAATACAGAGTTTTTTGGAGAAGTTATTGGAGTTGGGGTTATCAGGTTTTGTTTGACAGTTAATCCTTTTAAAATGCAGTTTTATATAAGACACAAAGTTCCTTCATTTTTGACTTTGCCCCCAAGTGAAAACTCACCTTGCTGTTCCAACAGCTGACTTTGCCCTTTATGCAGTTCTGAGTTGGGAAATTCTTGCCTCTCAACATTTAAGAGACCCAAATCCTTTGTATTTTGTATTTTGCTGACACAGGAGGATTTATGGCCCACGTGCATTCACTGAGGCAGAGCAGGATTTACAGAACTGCAGCACATGAAAAAACCCCACCATAGTAATGAAGTTTGGAAATAGTTGTACTTGTGATGGGAAATCCAAACCTAAAATCTCCCTTCTAATTCCCTCCTTCATATAAAGCTGAGCATGAACAGTTAAAACAAACCAAATGCCTGGAAGAATTGGCCCCTAATAGAAATCCTTCAGCAGAGTTGCAGAGAGCTGAATTCTCAGGTCACAGGGATTGCAGGAGCTCTTCTAACAATAAATTTGGTGCTGACAAGCACTAAACCCCTTTGATGTACACAGATCTTAGATCATTTCTGTGGATAAAGCAGGTAATTTGGAAAGACTACTTGCCAGCTGATTTTTAAAGACTTGTGCAACCTTTCCTTCCTCACTGGTGTTTTTACTGTCACAGCACAGAATAAACATTGCTCAAGTACAGGCAGGGGTGATCTTTTTTTTTTTTTACTATTATGCTTTAAATTCACAGAATTACATAAAAACGTAGCTGGGACCAGACTCCAGAGGGCTGGAGCACAAACTCCTGCTCCAAGTCTGCCCTCAGGCTGCTCAGGGTCTTCTCCAGCCACTCTGAAGATGCCCCAGGGAGGAGAAATGAAACTGAGTTATTTTACCTGCTCTGTTCACTTGGGGGGTGAGATTTGAGTGCTCTCAAAAGCCCTGAGAGAGGTTTCTCAGCCCAGCTGCCCTTGGCTCCAGAGCAGTCCCTGCCTGGGGGTGTCCAGGAGCCTCTCAGGGAGCCCCTGGCTGAGCTCTGCACTCAGGGGCACCAGTTTGTCATTCCAAAGTTTAATTAAATCCCAAGGACAGTTGTGCTGTTCCAGAACAGAGGAGGGGCTGAATTAAAAACACTTACACCACTTTTCCTCTCAGGAGGGCAAAGCTTTGCCTGGAAAGGGGCTGACACGGGGTGTTCCCCCTCTAGGGAGCACTTTCTGACTCTGCTTTGTCCCAGGATCCTGTGGGATAAACTCAAATAACACCAAACAGGAGTTTTCCAACAGAAAGGAGAAGTGGCTGGTTTGGACCCCAAAGCCCCGAGCACAAGGACAGTCCCTGCTGTGCTGCAATCCCTGCCCCAGCCCTTTGCTGGACTGCACTGGGGTGGGATGTGGGGGGAGCCACAGAAAATTCAGTGTCACAACCACCTCTACCAGGTACAGAAATGGAGCCAGTAGTGCCCCAAACCAGCCCTGGAACTGGAGTGGGGAGAGCAATTCCAGTCCATCACCTGGGCCATGAGGGAAACATTCCTGCTGTGCTGGGCCTGCACTTCGTAAAGGTGAATTTTCTTTAGATTTGGGGTTTGTTTCTAATACTGAAAAAATTGTCTCCTCTGCCTTTGCAGGAAGTGGTTTCAGATGAAAGACTCCAAGGAGGACAATTACTGGAGGAACCAAAACTTTTGCATTTTAAGGGAAATACCTGCAGTCTGCAGATATCAGTCCTTGATATCCCTCCCTTCCTTTGGAGAATTAAACCATTTACTGCATGTCAGGTACTCAGCAATTTTGCCTGTTTATGTTTGCTCTGGAATGGGCAGAACCAAATAAGTCAATGGTTCCTTTTCTCTTGGAAAGGTGTAGTTTTAACCTCTTGAGTGTGCAACAAAATCAGTGGTGCCTTATGATTCTGACAATCACAGATTTCAATTATAACAGAATGCTTTAAATCTGTCATTTTAGAAAAATTCTCTTTCTTTCCCTCATTTCAATTACCTCCAACAGAAAGACAATATATTCTTGTTAAAATTTATCACTCCTGAAGAAGTCTCTGGTATTTGTTTTTCCAGTTTTGATATAACTGTGAATATATGGCTGAAAATTTAAATGTAATCATGAGTTCAAATCACAGCATGTAAATACCAAGAATTAGAACTGAAGAACAGCAAATTATTTTTTCTGTAGTCCATTAATTAAAGAGGCTGTTGAAAACCAAAAAGTGAAAATCCAAACGAAGCAATTTCTAAGGATGTGGGTTACTGGAAATCACAAGTGATGTGCTGGCACAAGGAGTGGGCTGGGCTGAAAATACAGAACTCAATCAGACTATATAAATCTCCCTTTTCCCAGAAGCAGAGAGACAATTATCTATCGTTCAGTGTTTTGGCAAAAAACCTGTTTTAAATGTGTTGCCATGTTCTCCCAAACATGAGTGTAATGGGCTCTGAAACCTATAAACACAGAGCCAGAGCCAGATAAAGTCTTACCTCATTAAGAATATAGGGATAATTTATGCTACAACTTAAGAAATGAAAGAAACTGAATCATTTTCAGCTTCTTATGGGAACAGCTTTGAAGTGTTTTGATTATTCTACTTCTCTGCATTTTAAAAGCATTTTAAAAGCCAAACCCACCAATATCAGGATGCCCAAATACTGCAGCAAACACCTACCAAGAGGAGGATGTTCCTGAGCAGTAAAAATCCTGGGAGTTTTCTCTAAATACAATAAATTGAGTTCTGCCTCACACCAGACTATGAACACAGCTCCATACTTGGATTAATTTATTGTCTCTTGATCCCTTGTCCAAACATGGAGAATAAATGGGTGTGACAGACTGAAATTCAACCTCAAAGTGTCATTTAGAGGCTGATCAGAGCAGGGAGTCAGGGTTAAAAAACAGACCTGTGCAAAACCTTTGCTGCCAGAAGGGGCTGAGCCAGGGCTGCTGCTGACCCAAAGCAACAGTGACATTTAGAGCTGAGGGCACTTGGGGTGTCTCAGATATACAGCAATTGTTTCGGAGAGGAACTGCAGAACCTCCACTGGCTTTGTGTTCCCCTCAGTGAAATGTCTGCTGACAGCTCGGAGTTGGTTCCAGCCTCTTTATAGATAAAACTGCTATTTCTGCACATGGAGTTTCTCGCAGTGTTCCCTCACTTTCTCTCCCACGTCCCACTCTGGGAAAGCAGCTGCTGGTGCTGCCTGGGAGCAACCACTGAGCAGAGCCTGGTCCAGACCCTGCTCCAGAGAAAGAAAGCCCGGTGGGACAGTGGGATGAGGGGACGTGTGGCCATGATTCCTCAAGCAGAAACCATCCTGCTCAAGGCTCGAGCAGGTGAACAAACCCTCCTGCCAAGCACTTGCTGCCCCACTGCTCCAGACTCTGCCCAGTCTGTCTGGCCTGGCCCTGCTGCAGGAGCTGCTGCCCAGCCCTTGGCTCCCTTCCCACCACTCCCGAGGAACTGGGGGAGCCCTGGGAACTGGGTGGGTGATGGAGCAGGGACAGCCAGTGATCAGCATGGGAAGGAGCCGGGCAGGCACCTCTGAGGGGGAAAAGCAGCTGCTTTAGCAACTGCTCAAAGCACTTCCTGCCATCCTGGAGGATCCAGGGCCTGTCTGGAGCTCTGAGATGATTTACATTCCCTCCCTCTGCTGGGGACTCAATTATAAAAGCAGAATGAAAGTGAAAGCATTTCAGGAATACTTGAACCACTCATTGTTCACCACACGTTGTCCCTCTGTATTGTTTCATACGATTCTTTTCAGCTGAGTGATTCTTCCACTCGGGATGAAAGCAGAGATGATTACCCTGAAAAAATCTAATTACAGTGGCTCCACTTGTAACACTTTGCTAATGTTTTCTTTATCACTGTCAGTATCTTGCTATTGCTCCCAACTCAGGATGCAGCTGGAGACAGAGTTGGGATGGTTCAGTTGGAGAAAGGAAGGCTGAGAGACCCTGATGGTTCTTGATGGGAACCTCCTTTTTTTAGGATAGTGGTACAAGGGCAAGGCAGGGAGACACAGAGTAAGAGTTCTGATCTCGGCAAGGAGGGAGTGAAGTGCCTTTATTTTAAAGTTTTATCGGAGAGTCTCCCACCAGTTGTACCACTGGGTGAAACCCAAACTCTCAGCCAAGGTACCACCACATCCATCAGCAGGATCCTCATGCATTGGCTTTGTTTGGAGCTTGAAGGAGGCCCATAACCTGAGCAGCAGAGGGGTCCCTGCTCCCTGTGCCCATGTCCTCCCCTGGCAATCCCAGCTCCCTGTGCCCTTGTCCTTCCTTCCCTGCCTGTCCCACCTCACTGTGCCCATGTCCTTCCTGGCAGTCCCAGCTCACAGTGCCTGTGTCCTTCCCTGCCTGTCCCACCTNTGTGCCCATGTCCTTCCCTGCCTGTCCCACCTCACTGTGCCCATGTCCTGCCCTGCCTGTCCCAGCTCCTGTGCCCATGTCCTTCCCTGCCTGTCCCAGCTCCCTGTGCCCATGTCCTTCCTTCCCTGCCTGTCCCACCTCACTGTGCCCATGTGCTTCCCTTGCCTGTCCCTGCTCCCTGTGCCCATGTCCTTCCCTGCCTGTCCCACCTCACTGTGCCCATGTCCTTTCCTGGCAGTCCCAGCTCTCTGCCCATGTCCTTCCTGGCACTCCCAGCTCACAGTGCCCGTGTCCTCCCCTGGCAGGAGGTGCCCTTCTCCCGGGTGTGGCGTGGCAGTGCCCGGCCCCTGCTCTGTGCCTTCTCCCTGGAGCGCTACAGCCCCGGCACCACCCAGCTCACCTGCCAGGTGTGTGTGCGGCAGCTGCAGGGCCACGAGCAGCTCCTGCACATCCACACCTCCATCCTCGAGGTAAGGGCTGCTCTGCCTTCCCGTGGCCTGGGGGGCACGAGGTGGGAGGGAGTCCCCGAACGGTTGGGGTTGGAGGGATGTAAAGCCCACCCTGTGCCACCCTGTGCCACCTTCCACTACCCCAGGTGGCTCCAAGCTGGGAGATGTAATGACACAGGGATGTAATTTTGCTTCAGCTGCTATGAATACTTGCTCACAGGTAAAACACACCAGACCCAAAGGGAAGCAGCCTGCTGGTCTGTCCTGCAGCAAGGAAAGCTTCAGTGGCCTTTTCTAGATTGTTGAGCATCTTTGTTGATTAATCCAGATTAACCCTTCTGGATTAAAGCTGTTAAACCCATTGCTCTATGCACAGAATGCAGCAGCTAAACAAGAGAACCATAAACCTCATCCTGTATAAAAAATTCTGGTTTTCTTGTTCTTTACCACTATTTCATAATAAATCTTCTGTCATTGTCTATATATCTCGATGCAATGTTGCTGCTGCCTTGGTTTTCCTCACTCTGGCTTTTTTAAGGGTCCCATCTGTACACGAGTCCCCAGAGTGTGTCACAGTTCTGCCTTCAGACAAATTTGCTGCTACAGAAGGCTTTCTCATGCCTATCTCCAGCAGTGAGTGAGGAGGGAGGGTAATTTGCCTGCAAAATAAATATATAACTAACAAGTGCTCACTCCAATTGCTCACTGGGTTACAATTCCTGGAGCTGCCCCGGTCGCTGTCGCTTATCTCACATGTGCAGGGGCTGGAAATCTGCTCTTCTGCATATTTAATACACCCAGGCTGAGCCCCAAAGTATCTGCAGCACCTATTGCTGTGCATGGATGGCTTTGGGGATGTGTTGTGTGAGGAGACTGCACCATCCCTGTTAGTTAATATTGGTGCTGCATTGCACTCCAATGAATAACACATCAAACCAGGGCTCTGGCACACAAGGCTGCTGTAATTCCATAGGAAAAGGTGGGCCAGATCTACCAAGGACCTGGATTCCAAAGAGATTGGGAGAATTGAGGTATTTACAGAATTCAGGGGTTTTTTTTTAAATTTTTAAAAGCCCAACAAACAATCCACAAACGAGAGATTTGTGTGTCCATGTTTTAGACTCGAGCAATTAAAGATTTAGAAACCCACCACTGCTCTATTTGACTTCATCTGTAACACAAAAATAACCAAAAAAGGACACTCATAGAAGGAAAATAGCACTATTTTAACTGGTTTTGTACATAGGCCCTTGTGATGTTCTGGAAGCCCCTTCACCAACCCAAACCCCACCTCTCACCTGTTTCATTCAATTCAACGAGCTTCAGGAGGAATCCCAGGTTTGACCCTTTGCTCTCCCCTTCTGTGCAGAGTGAAAGAGACCCCGTGAGTTTCTTTGCACACGACGACTTCCCAGCCCAGCTGGGGCCCAAGGCTTTCAAAATCCCCTTCTCCATCCGGCAGCGCATCTGCGCCACCTTCGACACGCCCGGGGCCAAGGGCAAGGACTGGCAGATGCTGGCCCAGAAAAACAGCATCAACAGGTGAGGGCAGGGCTGGGCAGGGCTGGGCAGGGCTGGGCAGGGCCACCTGGACGTGGGCAGCAGGGAGGGACTGGCTGTTGGGCTCTCTGGGGTGTTAAATTAATGCAGAGCAATTCAGGGACTCTCAAGGCCACTCGTAGCTGGTTTTATGTGCAAATAGCTGAGAACAGGAACTTCTCCCTTCTCTGATCCACCCAGGTTAGTGTTAAGGGGCAGTTCTTTGTTCCAGAGTGAATCTTTTCTTGTCCACCCACAAGAGTGGGGCTTTGGCAAAGTCCAGGAGTGTAGAAGGGTTTGGCACTGTTGTCAGCTGGGAAAACACTGCTTTAAAGGACTTAGGAGGCTGCATGTTCTCTCAGAAACATCCCCTGGCCTGTTGCCTTGGCTCCTCTCAGCATATTTTGTATTCCAAAATGAATAGTGAGGATTTTTTTTTAAGGAAAAGAAGACATATTTAAAAAACTACAGTCATGCTCTACTGTTAGGAGGAACAATATTATGATTATTAAAACTGAATGATGCTGTAAAAACCAATTTACTACTTACTTTGCTTTTTCTGCTTGGCTAAATTAAACTGGAGGAGGAAGTTCACTCAAAGAAATATTTTCTGATTGTCACAAATGCCACAAGTATGTTCCCAGGAGGGTACAGGAATACTTAAATCAAGCAAACTAACTTTCCATGGACTTGTTGCTGTGCATGGGAATCTCAATAAAACACATCTGAACCAAAGAAAGAAGTGTTTATGATAAACACTTTGTTTTACCAAATTCTTTGCAGACACCACCCCTGCAGAGTCCTAAAAACTGCACATTAATAAAATATAAATTCGCAAATTAAAAGCTGGCATATCTTTACATAATCACAAGCATCAGTGTATGTTATATAATTGCTCTCCCTGTCAAATCCGTGCTGAATTTCCTACTGATGCTTTCCAGAGCTGTTTTCCCAGTTCCATGGGCTGGCAGCATTCCTGCAGCTCAGCACACCCCAGTTCCTTGTCCTGCTTCCCGGTGTCCCCAAATTGGAAGGATAAATGTCCCAGGACTGGATGGATAAATGTCCCTCGATTGGAAGGATAAATGCCCCCAGACTGGAAGGATAAATGCCCCCAGATTGGAAGGATAAATGCCCCCAGATTGGAAGGATAACTGCCCCTGGATTGGAAGGATAAATACCCTTGGATTGGAAGGATAACTGCCCCTGGATTGGAAGGATAACTGCCCCTGTTTGTGCCCTCCCAGGGTTCCTCAGCTCCTGCTGAGGGCTGTTGGTGTCCAAGCACACGGACAGTGCTGGGCACACACTTCCACATCCAGGGACGCTCCAGACTGTTCCTCACACTTTCCCCTCCCTCTCTGCCCTCCCTGCAGGAATCTCTCCTACTTTGCCACCCAAAGCAGCCCCTCTGGGGTCATCCTGGACCTGTGGGAGGCCCGGCACCAACACGACGGGGACCTGGACTCGCTGGCCTGTGCCCTGGAGGAGATCGGGAGGACACACTCCAGGATCCCAGACATCCCAGCCATCCCAGACATCCCAGCCATCCCAGCCATCCCAGACATCCCAGACATCCCAGACATCCCAGACACGGAGCTCGAGGAGCCCGACTTGGCCTACAGCCACCAGAACGGGCTCTAGTCCCTGCCCAGCCCGGGACTCTGTGGCACTGGAGCACCTTTGGGCAGGAGGAGAGAAGGGGGTTGTGCCCCTGGGGTGAACTGTGACCCCATGGGGCACTTTGGAGTGGCAGGAGCAGAAACAGCCCCTCTAAAAACCAGCTGGTGATCAGGAAAACACGACCTGCTCCCTGCCCTCCCTCCAATTCACCCGTGAGAGTCCAGAACCAAACTGCACATCTGTCAGTCCTGGGGCAGCAGGGGGAGAACCCCAGAGCCAGAGGAGGGAAATGGGACCTCACTGTCTGGTTGGGAGCAGCAGTGCTACACAAGACCCAGTGAGAATCAGCACATTTGGTGTTGGATGTTTAGAGCCACTGGAGGTTAATCCTGGTTTAAAGGTTGGTCACTTCAGGAGTGGTTTAAACTCCCGTTTGAGAGCATCACGTTGTCACTTTATGTCTGCTACAGGAAACCTGTTTGGCCTTATCCTGTTCAGATGTTTGAGGAATTAGAAAAATCTCATAATTATTTCATATCCTGTGTATTCCAGACAATTTCTGTTAAAAATCCAATCCCTTGATGAATGTACATTTGCTGCAGAGCTTTCCTGCCTGCTCTGTCCCCAAAATTACAGAACAAAACCCTTCTCTGGGAAATTGGGGTGTGGCACACACCAGAGGAATTCTCTCATTTTCTTGGTCTGCAAATTTTGACTTAATCACAGACTGTTTCTTTGGGGATGGATTTAAATAACCAAATACCACGTGGAAAATTTCCAGCCCTATTTTAGCAAGTTTACACATTTTTTACTCCTTCATTGTCTGGAGCTAAACTAAGTAAAAGTAAAGTAAACCAGCACAGCTTAATTTTGGTTTGGTTTCAGATTGAAACAGTAAATCCCACATGGTACTGCCAAAAATGGGCTTCATTTTGTTGCACAGTTTGGGAATTTTGCAGGATACAGAGCTGGCTGTGTTACACTTGGTTTAGTTACAAACTGCATTTACCACCAAATGAGAATCCAGCTAGAGAATTCTCCTTATTTTTTCATACATTTCATACAAATCTAATTTATTACTTCAACTGAACCAAAAAGAGCTGTCACTGTGAGCGAGGGCCTGGTGGAACTGGTGCTGAGCCAGACTTAGCCATTCTTTTCACTCAGACATCCTTTGCCAAGGTGCTCGTTGGGTCAGTGTGGGCAACAGGAGGATAAAGCAGGAACAGAAATGATGCTCCAGGAGCTTTATGGAAACGCAGGAAACTGAAAACAGGCATTTGGGGGCTTTTTTACCCCCACATTTGGCCGAGAGCAGCACAACAGGCCCCAGGGAGGTACAGTGTGCAAATCCAGAATAACCTGGAACTGCTTCTTTGCCCAGGATTCCAGGCCTGGAAAATCTGAACAGCAACTCTTGCCTTGTTGCTGCTCTGACATCACAAATGCCTTCCCAGCTCAGCAGGCTGGAATAGGCTGAGACTTACAAATCCTGAGTTGTGCAAAGGTTTTGTGCACTCTGGGCTGTGACAGAGGTTGTGTGTGCAGGGGGCACAGCCAGGAGTCCAGGGCTGACACACAGGACCCAGGGTTTGGCCCCAGCCCCTCACTGCTTTTAGCAGCACATGGTTCTGTCTGGGTTTCAATTATATTTCTAGTGACTGCCAGTCCTCCTCCTCCTCAGAAACCTGGTCTTCAGTGGACAAAATGGCAGGGATCAGGGAAAAGCCAAAATCAAGAATGGCATCCAGGGAAAAGTGGCAGAGTTGTGAGCTGGAGTTGTCTGGGAAAGCAGCTCCAGCCTCTCTCCAGCAGGAATTTGGTCCCAGCTCTGCCCAGGAACAGAGACCCAAACCCAGCAGCTCTGTGGGCTCATGTCTCCAAAATCCAGGTCCACCCCAAATCCCAGGAAATCCCGGGTCTGAAAAGGCCCAACTGTGTGAATTGGCCAATGCCAGAGCGGAAATGTTGTGGCTCAGTTTTCCCTTCAGGTTTTGTTCCCTGTTTTCCCTTCACTTTGTCTAAAGCAGCTGCTTTGTTACTGATCTTTAACACTGAGAATCTGATCAACAACTCTTGAGTTTTTTACCTATTATTGATTGTTTTGATGGTCTTGTATTGTTTGAGTGAGTCAGAAATACCCAATTATTGATTTCCTTTCTCCCTTTCTCTCAAACAGACTATTTGGAAAATACATATATATGTACACATACATATGATTTGATCCAAAATACAGATGTAGATGAGCACCTAAAGCAGGATTAGAGCCCAAAACCTAAAAATTTATTCCTTTCTTCTATTTTATAAATTATTACATTCAAAAACCAATTTTCACAAACTAGAAAGTAAGAGAAATGTAATTTCACTTCAGATTCCATCTGGCTGTCCCAAGTCTGATCAGGTGAAACAGCCATTTTGATTTTACATCACCAAAGAATCTGCTCTAATACCTTTTCATCCTCCTAAGCACTTTGCCCAGGTATCTCTGTGCTGTGAGTCATTGAAGACTAATAGTTGCATTTTAAAAATGACTTACACTTGTGTCAGCACAATGTGCAGTCCCAGCCCACGGCACTGTAAAGCTCATTTACAGTCTGTACAACCCTGAACTCCCACAAAAATTTTATTGGGCTTTTTGTAAGAGATGAAAAGATATCAGCACAATTCCCTTAAAACAGGGGGAACTGGGTTTGTTGTTATTTTTCTCTCTGGCAGCAGCAGGTCCCCCCTCCCTGGGCATTGCTGCCTTTCAGCAGGGGCTGGGAGGCTTATTCAGCATAAATCACCAAAACAGGGATCCTGCAGCACTCCAGGGTCCAGTCTTTCTTTCCACTTGAAAGATAGTGCTATATGAGTTTTAAAACATTCACTAACTGATCAAGTCCAGAGAATATTTTCCACTACAAAAAATACAGCTTTGTACATACCCTGAGCTAAAACAAGGGAGGAACTTGCTGGGCTTCTGGTCACGGGCTGAATCTTCTTTTTCCAGGCTGTTTCTGCCTATAAACCACAGATTTAAGCAAGGGGCTGCATTAGTTCTTGGATGGTAATTAACTGAGTGGAAAACAGGAAATTGGATTTCCCAGTGCTTAACAGTTGTGGATGATGCCCAGAGTTGTCTTTGTGGCCTTTCTCTAATTTCCCTGATCCCCAGGAATTTGTGCACTCGTTACCCACAGCAGAGATGGAGAACATCCCTCACTGAGAGCCTTTGCCACGTTAACCCTGGGGGGATGTTTCCCTGGGCTTGTTCTTTTCTGGGATGTGCTTTGGTGAAATCACTCCCTGGACACTATTCCTGCCTCAGCAGCACATCTGTCCTTTCCTGGACAAATAGTGGTGGTCTGGTTAAAATTAGTGACAGGATTCCTGAGCAAACAGTCACACAAAGCACTCAATACCTGGAGCCACAACGACACTGTGCTGGCAGATGGTCAGGAACCCTCTTCTAGAAAGGCACAGTCCAGCCTTTCCTCTCTTTGCCAATACCAGCAGAAATAGTAGCAAACACCTCCTTTCCAACACAGACAAAACTGGATAAATCACTCTCAGATGAACCACGAGAGGATGGGTTGATAGTAACAGTGTCCCCAGGGCAGGAGCAGAGCTGAGGTTCTGCCCATTGCCACAAGTAAAGGAAAAACCTGTTCGTATCCGTGTTCACTGTTCTGTCCACAACTGAAATACATGTCTAGGAATTTGCCACTATATTTTTCGTATTAGAGGTGAATAGTAGAGATTCTACTCGTGTTTCTTGTCTGGGGCTCGGGTGGGTAGGGGTGTGTTGTAATTTTCAAGCTATTGCAAAAGCTGCTTTAACTGAGCTGTCGAGTTGTCTTGGTTTGTGCTTTCCAAGGGAACCCAGGTGAGCCAGGACTCGTGGGCAGTGTCCTCACCTCGTGTCACAGGGTCACTAGAGCTGAAGTCACTTGTGAGCTGTAGCCAGGGGACAGGGTTTAGTGGCCTGTCCTGTGTGTGCTGTGCCAGGTCCAGAGCTGTGCTCGTGGCAGCAGCCGCTTCCTTCGTGCCCCGGTGTGGAAACCTTGGTCCAGAAGGTCCTTCTGCAGAGCTGAGGAGCTGCCAAACCCCTGTGTGCCCTGGGCTCTGGGTCCCACCTTCCCGTGGAACCCCCAGAGGAGGTTCAGGCTGCTCTGCTCCAAGCCTGGCTCCAGCTCGTCCTGAATGTTCCTCCCAAATCCTCACACAGAACTGACTGATGCTTTGGGTTTGCAGTTTAAAGCACCTGGTGTTCCCCACACTGAAATCTGGAGTCTCGGCCTCCTGGTGGTGATACCCTTCCAACAATCCCTTCAGTTCTCCCACGTTTGGGGAGTTGGAGGGGGAGGGAGGAATATTTTTACATGGAGATGTAGATTTTTGCATCTTTTGCCCTTTCAGTGTAAAGCCAACCCTCATCCCTGAGCCTCCCGAGCTCCCTGGCCCATCCCCGGGCAGTGCATGGTGCATGAGTATATATATATGTATATATATATATATATATATATATACACTCACAGACGTGCCCCACACATCCCCACTCCTCGTGGGCATTTGGGAGCAAACCGAGTGTGGGATTTGTGCCCTGGGAGGTGGAGCTGCCTCCTCCCACCTCTCAAATTCACCCCACTGGGATTCTGGTCCCAGCTGAGAAATAGGGGCAGAACCACTGAGTGTGTCCCTTCTGTTGATCTGAAGTAAAACGTGATGCTGCTCAGTCTGGTGAGACAACAACAAAAAATTCCCACTGCATTTTCAGCCTCAAAACTTTTGACCAGCCCTGTGGTGAAAAGAGGAGGGGGAGCTCCAATCTAATCACACAAAAGAGAAGTAATTTTTTATAAACAAAAAACCCCACAAATATTCCTCCAGAGAGACCTGTTTTCTCTTCTGCTCCTTTATTTTTGCAATGAACAGGTTCTGAAAACGTTGGTTCTTGGCTCATTTGACTGAGCATCCTCCCTCCCCCGGGTCCAGTGTGTTTAGAACTGAAGAAGAGCAGAGGTTTGAATGCTTTCTTTAGTATGAAGCTGAAGGAGTAGGGAAGAGAGACAGAACATGAAATCAAAAGCATGGCCTTGGCTTCATACCACACTTTCTGTGCCTTGTTCTATCAATGTAAATTCTGAATGTTGTACAGTAAAATACTTGGGAAAGACTCCTTGGAAAAGGCTGCACTGGCTTCTTTTTTCAGCACATGTACATATATAAATATCTATACATATATATATTTGGTAATGCCAACCAGCTGTGTTCTATTGTACTGAAAGGGAATTGGGGGCAGTCTGGAGGTTTTCTGGACAGTTTGCAGAACTGTGTGGCCTTTTGGAGAGAATTGTACAGATGGGAATTGCTGCATATCAGTTATTTATGAATAAAGAGTCTTTTACTGACATCTGGGATTCCTGTCCAAGTGGCACATGAATTTCTAGGATAAAAGCAGAAGCACTTTGGATGTTTCCCTGGGTTTATGGGGAGCCTTGTATGGGAGTTCATGTTGGAAAACCCTGCACTGGACACATTCTTCCAGAAAAACATTAACATCTACACAAGTAGGACCAACATGAAGTTTATCCTTTACTGAGAACATGAATTATCCCCCTGCTCTCCTGTTAGTCTGGACTACAACCAGCTAAACTGCCTTAAACTCTGATTTAAGGTACTTCAGTACATTTATTTCTTTGTCTGAACATCTGCACAGCCCTGCTCCAGGACCTCTGCACCACCAACATTCCTTATCCTGCTTTTTACAGGATGGGAGATGCACAATCTGTGTCTGTCCATGTGCACTATTTCCATCAGCACCTGAATCCTGGAGTTCTGGAACCACAACTCTGGGCCATTCCCAGGGATTTGGTCTCCAGCAGCACCTTAACAAACCATTAACCCCCACCTGCACATCTGGGGGCTGACAAGGAACATCTGGGCAGGGCTGGAATAACATGGATTGTTAATCCAGAGGTGCCAGGGGGAGTGTTGTAAATCCAGATGGGATTGAATCCTTCAAAGACAATGCTGTGCTTTGAGGTTGTGACCCCAACACCAGACCCTGGTACCACCCAGGACTGTCCCATCCCCATGATCCCTCACTAATTCTGTCTGCAGGGAATAAGGGCTGGCACTGGGAGGACTTCACAGCACTGGGAGTTAAGGAACAGCCACTCACAAGTTGCTGCCAGGGTGGAAGGGAATGGCCTGGGCTGGGCTGTTCCAGCCACAAAACCCCCAATATTTCCAACACAAAGGCAGCACCAAACCTCCCCTGTTGTTCATTGTATCAGAAATTATTAGGGAAAAATACTCAATTTTCAAACAATTCAGAAAGATCACATTTAATAAAGTATCACAGGCTTTTTTTCTACTTCAAGCCTAAAAATACCAGCAATAATTGAACTGACACCTCTTAAATGAGACCTTGAGCATCAGGTGGTGTTCAGTCCCCAAAATTCACCTGCAACAATTATTGCTGCATTATGGAGCTTAATGGAAGTGCAAATGAAGTGCATTTCCTGTAACTTTTAACATCCTCCCGCAGACTGAAGGGTTTTCAGAAGCAAATATGTATTAAAATAAGCACATCAAAGCTCCCAGGGAGGGACCAGCAGGGGCTGTGTGTCCCCAGAGCTGGTGACAGGGAAAAGAAGGAGAGGAGAAGATTCTCTCCCTGCATGTGTTTATTTTCTGTTGTGTTTCGAGGCCATTTGGTTGCTGACTGAAATCCTGTAACCCTTCTGTTGTGACAGGAGGCAACACTGGAGAGAACTCCTGGTTACAAACAGCACAGACTAATTTAAACCAAACTGAATAAATCCCAATCTGCTCTGCTGAGGAAGTTTGCACTTTTTTTGCATTTTGTTCCTCTTCTGAGACATTGGTTGGATTTTATGTATTTTACTCCAATTCCTATCAGAACTTCAAGGCTCTTTTCCCTTATTTTATTATTGTTTCTTTACTTTTTCCCCCCTTTATTCACTAAATAACAGCATCCACTCCCAGAGTCAAGTCTTAAATCACAGTCAGTGCCTGAAGTCCTGCAGAAAGCTTTGTTAGAAAAGCACACAAATAAATCACCAGCTCTTAAAAATGCCCTCAGAGCTCCAAACCAGCTTTAAAGCAGGTCCTTTAAAGAGTTCAGTTCCTCGTGTCAGAAATATTTAGAGAGTTCTGGTTTGATCCATCACTGGGGGCTCCCAGCTCTTGTCCCATCTGCTACAGGGGGGGTTTTGCCACAGGATTGGTGAGAAGAACAACTGAAAAACAGCTCCTGAAACCGGGGTGAGAGCTGAGAGATTCCCATGGGATTTGGGGGAGTGTAAAACCCAACGTTGTCTTTGCTGCAGCTTTCAGTGTCTGTTCCAGGGCAGGGAGGGCAGAGCTGGTTCTGACCCTGACAGTTCTGTTTTCAGGGCACAGACATCTCCAAAACGATGGCAGAGGTTCCCCCAGGGACCTCTGTGCCCAACCCCTGGGAGAGGCAGGACGTGACCATTTCCCTCCCTTGGAGTGGGAAAAGCAGCTCATTAAATCTTCCCGTGAAGGTTATTTTATTACCAAGTGACAGATGTAAAGATTTACCTCCCCATCCCTCACCTGCCTTCTCCCTCCTGCCTGTTCCTTTGTGTCTGTTAATGGCCTTTCTCCCGTCCCACGATCCTGCCAGGAGTGTGGGAACTCCTCAGGACTCTGGGTGGGTGTAAATCACCCAGCCCTGTCCTGTCCTCCGGGAATTGTCACCACATCATAAGAAAGTGTAAGATTTAATAAGGTCATGAAACAGAACGGCACGAGCTGCTGTGACAGGTATTTTTTTTTTCATTAACATTCAGAAAATGTGGAGTCGGTGGGACAATAAATTACAGCAGTTGAGCAGAAATGACCCATCTGATTATCCAACATTTTCCAGCAGCCCAGGGAGAGCAGCAGGGCTGGGAGCAGCTCTGCCACCCCCAGCAAAAGTCTCCTCAGCAGCACCCAAACCATCATTTCCTGCCCCCAACCAACCAGAAACACACTCGAAAGTAGCACAAAACCAGCCTTTGCAGCCAGTTTGGTTGTGAATGCAATGAGTGGAGTGAAAGCAGATATTCCATCCCCCAAGGGGCACAACCCTGTTCAGGTGCTGCCTGGGGGTTTTCAGCAAGTTCCCAAGGCAGAGGCCAAAATCAACACTAGGGTCAAATAAAAATGGTGAAATGACAAAAATAGTAAAAATAGTAAACATAATAAAACTACAAAAATTATAAAAAATATAAAATTATAAAATCGAATCATGAAAATTATAAAATTAATTATAAAAATTATACAATTATAAAAATTATAAAAATTATAAACATAAAGATAGTCCCTTCCCCACACGAGCATTTTTCTCCTCAAAGCACTCACAACTCCCTTTACTTGTCCCTCCTGTGTCCTCACCTCTGGGCAGTTTCTGAGACAACAAGGACACAGAGAGACACCAACCCCCCTTGTGAGGCAGCAGCTCTCCCTGCTCCCCACAGCCCTCCCCAAAGCACAGCCCAGGTGCCATCCCTGAGCAGCACATGGACCACTGGTGTCACAACTGGGAGCTGCTGGGACCCCTTGGGCTAAAAAATCTGACTTTTGAAAGGTGCTAATTGGCAGCTGGAGTCATTTGAGAAATGTCATCCCATTTGTGGGTGACAAACACTCCTGAAAGCAGGACCCTCCATTTCTTTATCCCCATTTCATGTGTACACAGATATATTTTCCCTCTCATTACCTGGGAACATTTGGGTTTGCTGCTCACACTTGCCCACGGCTCACAATTACTTACTGCTCATTATCATGATCTCCTGTCACATTCAGGGAACTGGGACTGAGTGGGAAACAAGCAACAGAGATCCTGGTTTCTGGAAACACACAGAATATTAAAATTCAGGGGAAGAAAAAGTACATTAAGCTTTGACTTGATTTACAAACTTTCTGAGGAACGACAGTTGTTCCTTAAAGGATTTGTTAAGACCAAATTAATTTATAGGGTTGTTACAGTGGTGAAACCTCTGCATTTAACATTTATGGGGAAAGAACTTCACAGTTTTGCTTCATAGAAATTCAATTAAAATCTGACTTAGGGAAAGGTGCTGTGATTTTCCTCCTTGCATTCTGTCCTTCACTAATTACTTTTCTTTTTAATCCTCTGCCATCTAATACACCCAGAGATGCTCTTTGCAAACAGCAGCTCATTAAAGCTCCCCAGTTTACAGGGGTTACAGCTGGGGACCCCAAATGGATGTTGGTGTGTAAAAAGGGCATTTCCCCCAGTGCCCCATGAAGAACAAGTTCCACGCTGCCTCTCACTGTTCCCACAGGTGAAGGATCTGGTATAAAACAGCCCAGACAACCCTGGCCCTGTTTCCCACCCTCACTGCAATTCCCAGCACTGCTGCTGTTCCTGGGAATGAGGAGGAGCTGCCAGGGCAGGACACTCACCCCGGGCTACCTGAAATTGAAATTTTGGTTTAAATTAATAACTCCACACGAGCCCAGCCAGTAATGCTGCCTGTCCCCTGCAGGGCTGGAAATGTCTTTTGACATTAATAAAACAAGGGAGGGGGTGGTACCTGGGCAGACACAGGGAGAAGCAACACTCTGGGCTGTGGGGATATGATGGGAAGGTGGGAAACACAGGGAATAACACAGACCCTTCCCTGACTCCCTGACAAGCCAAGGGAATGTTCCTGCTGCCCGTGGAAAGGTGTGAGAGCAGGGAAATAACTCCCTCCACCCTCTCAGTACTTGCAGGAATTTTTTTACATCACCGACAAGGGAAATTGCCTCGTTATCTTCATCATCATTCCCAGCACCAGAAATTCTCCGAGGTGTTTGACGGAGCAGTTTAAAAACCTGCTCCCAGAGCTGAGGGTTTGCAGGTTAATTCCCACCCACAGCCCCGGGTCAGAGGCACAAAGAGCATCCTGGCAGGGGAGCAGAGCAACAACATCCCAGTTCAGCTGCTGGTGCACAGCAGAGCTGGGCTGCTGGAGACCCCCAAAAGAGGAGGGGGCAAGGGGAGGGAAAGGGAGAGGAGGGATGTCTTTATAAACAGCAGGAGGAAATCAAGTGCTCCTGCAATCCCAGACTGCAGGAATTCCAAACTGGCCACCACCAAACTCACCTGGAGCCCTTTGTGCCCTGGGAGCCCCAGGGGCTCCACAGACACCAGCAAATGGGAGAATCCAGGAGGAAACCACGGGAGAAACTCCCACGGGAGTGACAGGAGGAGGGAGAGGTGGGGATGAAGTGAATTGCACCCCATTAATTCAGTTTGGAAGGAATGTGTGGGCAGCCTGTGCCCCCTGAGCCTCAGCCCCTGCCAGGGCCCTGCAGCCTCCTCCTCACTCTGGAAGACTTTAGAGCTTGTTGGGGATCAATGAGGCCAAAGTCCTCAACCAAGAGCAATTGAGGAGCACAGTTCTAACCCCCAGAGCCCTGTAAATGAACTAATCCAACACCAGTTGACCTTTTTGTTGGGGGGGGATTTGTGTCTGTGTGTTCCCTCAGGCACTTCTGGCCCCAGACTGAAACCAGTCATGTGAAAGTGAGAGGAACACACGAGTCAGGAGCAAAGCACCCTAAACCCCCTGGCACAGGAGCATGGCAGTGTGCACAGGTCCCTGGGCTGGGCAGAAGAACCAGGGCACAAACAGTGTCAGGGATGCTCTGCAATGTTCCTCCACGGGGCAGCTCAGACAGGGACCCAGGAGGTCTTTCCCAAACTTTCCTGCTATCCCTGATGTGAAAAATATGAAGCTGTATTTTGTTTATTGCATACTTTTGTTAAAAAGTAGTTAAAAGTAGTTAAATAAATATTTTATTAAGTTAGATTAGAAGCAGATCAACGTAGCACTGTCTGTGTGTTAAGAATTTATGACGAGTAGTTAAGAATAAGAGTGTTTAGAGAAACAGATATTTACTCTAAAGACCTTGGTTTAAGAAGATGTTTGCCAGACACCGATTTGACAAGGGGTAATAAAATTTGAGCCCTATATCAACCATTGACATTGAAATGTAACTTTCTGCTTAGAGATAAGGAAAGTTAAGAATGCTTTTAGAAAGTTTTTCTTTTTTTATCACAAGCTGAGAACCGCCCTCTGTGTGAAAAATTGTATAAAATATATTACATTTTATAGTTCAATGTGCATTCGCCCTGGGATGCACCCGGCCCTGTTAATCCTTTGCTTCCTGAATTTGTCCAATAAAACAATTTGCATTTGATGGTGAGCAGTGGTTTCTCACCCCTGAGCTCCAGCAGTGGGTCCTGGGGGCAGCCAGGGCTCTGCAAACACCAGCAGGGGAATTCTCGAGCTGAGGGGCTGCTCTGCAGTTTAACATCCCAAATTAAATTGCACCCAATTTCACTGCAAAGGGAGGAGAACCCTGTGCAAAGTGTCAAAGCAGAACAGAGATTTCGGGGAGCTCAAAGCACAGTAATCAGAGCACAGACCACACTGGTTTTCCCAGCAAGGGCTTAAGTGGAGTTGACTTTTTCCCATTCCCTTGCCTTGCAAACACTTGGCTGTTTGAACTGAAAAACTCACAGTTTGTATTTAGTCTGTGGAACTCAGCGGATGAAAAAACCATTTTTAAATCGAGAGGAGATTTTAAAGCTATTAACCATATTTTTCTTTCTTTTTTACAAGGCAAAACACATTTAATGCCACATTGCACAGCCTAATTGTGGGCTGGGATGGGAAGAATTGTTGGCCAGTCCCATTATGCACATTTACACAGCTGGACACATCTGTAGGAGCCACACAAAGAAAATTCACAGGAACTGGGACTCAGAATAAATTATTTTTATTCCAAGTTCAGTTGCAGAAATTATGAGTGACTGGAGCAACTTTCTTCCAAAAGAGGGAACATTTTCCTACATCACAAAAGTTTAACAAGCCAAGACAGTTATTACCTTCATGTCATGTACATATAAANGTGTGCACAGGTCCCTGGGCTGGGCAGAAGAACCAGGGCACAAACAGTGTCAGGGATGCTCTGCAATGTTCCTCCACGGGGCAGCTCAGACAGGGACCCAGGAGGTCTTTCCCAAACTTTCCTGCCATCCCTGATGTGAAAAATATGAAGCTGTATTTTGTTTATTGCATACTTTTGTTAAAAA
>WEIV01026886.1:54112-68220 GCA_013390005.1 Calyptomena viridis
TCAACCACTGACATTGAAATGTAACTTTCTGCTTAGAGATAAGGAAAGTTAAGAATGCTTTTAGAAAGTTTTTCTTTTTTTATCACAAGCTGAGAACCGCCCTCTGTGTGAAAAATTGTATAAAATATATTACATTTTATAGTTCAATGTGCATTCGCCCTGGGATGCACCCGGCCCTGTTAATCCTTTGCTTCCTGAATTTGTCCCAATAAAACAACTTGCATTTGATGGTGAGCAGTGGTTTCTCACCCCTGAGCTCCAGCAGTGGGTCCTGGGGGCAGCCAGGGCTCTGCAAACACCAGCAGGGGAATTCTCGAGCTGAGGGGCTGCTCTGCAGTTTAACATCCCAAATTAAATTGCACCCAATTTCACTGCAAAGGGAGGAGAACCCTGTGCAAAGTGTCAAAGCAGAACAGAGATTTCGGGGAGCTCAAAGCACAGTAATCAGAGCACAGACCACACTGGTTTTCCCAGCAAGGGCTTAAGTGGAGTTGACTTTTTCCCATTCCCTTGCCTTGCAAACACTTGGCTGTTTGAACTGAAAAACTCACAGTTTGTATTTAGTCTGTGGAACTCAGCGGATGAAAAAACCATTTTTAAATCGAGAGGAGATTTTAAAGCTATTAACCATATTTTTCTTTCTTTTTTACAAGGCAAAACACATTTAATGCCACATTGCACAGCCTAATTGTGGGCTGGGATGGGAAGAATTGTTGGCCAGTCCCATTATGCACATTTACACAGCTGGACACATCTGTAGGAGCCACACAAAGAAAATTCACAGGAACTGGGACTCAGAATAAATTATTTTTATTCCAAGTTCAGTTGCAGAAATTATGAGTGACTGGAGCAACTTTCTTCCAAAAGAGGGAACATTTTCCTACATCACAAAAGTTTAACAAGCCAAGACAGTTATTACCTTCATGTCATGTACATATAAATACTGACTGCTCCTTCCAGGCAAAGCTTAAATTCAGTTCAATGAATTTATTTCTGCAGAAATTTCCTGCTCATCACCCACCAAGCTGAGAAATACCAGAGAAAAGTTTAACTGAGTCGTTTTGATTCCCTTCCCAGCAGTTGTGTTCTCTGGGAAACCTTCATTAACCTGGCCCTGGGCTGCAAAGCACAATCCCATGGGATCAGTGCCCCAGGAATGGAACATCCCCCTCCTCCTGCTTTAATGATCCACTTTGTCTGTTAGGAAACCTTGTCATGTTGTCACGAGTGGCCTCTGTGCTGAACTCTGCCTTGTCAGGACAGCTTTATCATTCATAAATACTTCAATGAGGACCAAAGTCTGCTTATGAAAGATTGATTCCTCACAGTTCACTGACCCTTCCTTCGAGGTCTTTTATTCAAATCAGAGTAAACCCATCCTAGAAATCCCAGCATTAATTGTTAATATTACAGGCTCCTGAAACACAGAGTCCTCAAGGAACAGAGATCCAGGGCTGGCTTAGAGTGACACATCCCTGCAGAAATTAAAGGCAATCAGCAGAGTTTAAACATGTTCCTTCTCACATTCACAACCAAACAGGTCCTTCATGGACTTGGCATTGGATCAGGGAGGCCCTTGGTCACAACTTGGTTTGGAAGATGGAGCTGCAGCCAGGGAGGGGTTTGGGCACCCAGGGGTTTGGGGGAGTCCTCAGCCACTGCTGCTCTGCTGCCCAGGCACCTCGGCCTCCCTCACTGCCAAAAACTGCATCCCTGCCCTGGAACCAGCTGGGATGTGCTGGAGACCCCTGGAACCAGGTGGGATGTGCTGTGGGACCCCTGGGACCAGCTGGGATGTGCTGTGGGACCCCTGAACCAGGTGGGATATGCTGTGGGACCCCTGAACCAGCTGGGATGTGCTGTGGGACCCCTGAACCAGCTGGGATGTGCTGGAGACCCCTGGAAAGAGCTGGGATGTGCTGTGGGACCCCTGAAGCAGCACACTCAGCATTTTCCAGTGGCACAATTAATTCAGCTGAGTGAACTTGAAGGGGTTGGTTAAATGGTAATGACTGGGGTCATTAACTGCCACAGTGTCACCGTGTCCACACCTTCTCTACTGTCATTATTGTCCATATTATTTGGCTGGTTAGGGTGGGAGGGAACCTTAAAGTCCATCTAATCAATAATATTAATTTAATAGCATGTTACCCACAAAGAGAAGTATTTCAATATACAATCACCAGCCCAATCCTGTAAGAAATCAGCCATTCAGTCAGATGCTTCCTTTCTGCTTCCCCCCAGACACACAGAAAATAACTCCTCTGAAGTGCTCAGTAGCCTGACTCCCTTTTGAGGAGGTGATAAAGCAGCAGAGCTTTAGAAAACAGGGTATCCAGAAGTTAAAGGGGGTATCTCTGTTCTTAGAGCTTAATCTCCGAGGAGCTACAGGGCTTTAAAACTAGGAAAGCTCCGTTTAGATAAGGGAATAACGAGGAGATCATTCCTCTCTGACTTGGAGCAATTTCAAGAAGGAATATCAGAGTCAGCCCGAGCAGGAGCTCAGGGAGGGAGGACTGGCAGAGCACTGGTGTGAAGAGCCCTGGCACCGACAGCAGAGGTGACCCACGAGACCTTTGCCTGGCTGAGGTCTGATATCTTTGATATCAGGGGAACACACTGCCCCCCTCCCTGGGCAGTGACCCAGCCTGGGACCCTGTGCCATGGGGCCAGGGAGGTTCCCACCCCAGTGTGTCACTGTCCCCTGTCCCAGCACGTCCCATTTGCCTCCTGGTGTCCTGCAAACCCCCCTGGACCCCGAGCTGCTCCTCAGCCCAGGGCAAGTGCTGTGGGGGCCCAGCCCTGGAGCTGCTGGGGGGGGCAGAGTCAGTGCCCTGCATTCCCAGGGCTGTGGGGCTGCAGGACGAGCCCAGCACAGGGACAAACCCACTGGGGGTCCCAGGACAGTCACACACGACTGGGGCTGAGACACCCAGGGTCTGTCCCTGTCTGTCCCTGCCCTCAGCACCCCTGGGCAAGAGGGACCAGCTGCCTCTGCTGGCTCTGGGTGGCTGCAGGTGATGGTTCAAACCTGAACCCTCCCTGCAAGTTCCCAGTGCCCTCTGTGTCAGACACATTCTGGGTGCCAGGACAGACCCAACAGGCTCTGAAGGCAACGAGCAGCTGCTGAGCAGATGTCCCAGCTTCAGCCTCCCTGTCTGCTGCACTGTCCTTTGGGACTTGGGATGAGCAGCATTTAAATATTCTATTTTAACTCATTCATTCAGCAGTTATTAAAATCACTGATCCTGCTGCCAGACAGAGAAGTGGCTTCACTCAGTGACTTTCAGCTCAAGTCCAGGAGTGGTAGAGAAAAAGAACACTGTAATACACTCTTAACTTGTCATTGAGAGAACCCTAAAGGACAGTCAAGGACTAGGAATGGCAGAGAAATACAGAATATCTTAAGAGGCAAGTGCTAAACTCCTGATCCTGGGGGAGATGGACTTGGGTTGGGTTAAAGCAAAGGCAATAAGCTCTTGACTGGCAGAGCTTTGCTGCAGCAACACCAGTGGAATTTATCTGTGTGAAGAAAAATGCATGGAGACCCATTTCCCAGAAATGAATCCACCACAAACTATGAATCCCCTCTAACAGGTCACACAGCAGCTGGACAAGGTTTGAGCTGGTGACAAAGGGGCAAAACAACCCTTCCAAGGTCCCTGCCCAGACCACCCTCTGCTCTGCACAGTCCTGAGGAAATGCAACATAAAACACATCGAGGGATTTTTTTCCTTTCCCAAAGTAACAGGTAGTTGACACCCACTTAAACATTCGACAGTGCAAGTGTTCTGCCATTTAGTCTCCTCACGTTGTCACGCTGTGGAAACACTGGCTCAGTTCACCTCAGATTTCCCAGCAGAAATAACACAAGTCTGGTGTGAACGGAACATTTGTGATCAGCAAACTTCCTCCTGCTGTTCAGGAGCTGAAAGCTGAGCACAGGCACCACACACAGCTCCTTGTTTTTCCAAAGGGTTGGTGATTCCAGGCCTCTGCAGACACCAAAAACTTCATGGCTGAGCACTTGCTCCTCATTTCCCAAATCCTGCCCTTGCAGCTCCTCAGAAATACCCTAAAAACACCCACTGTTGGACTGGCAGCAGAAGCTGGACTGAGGTGTGGGGCAAAAAGGGAGGAGAATGATTTCTGTACCTATTCCAAATGCAAGGAACAAAGGAAATCTCTGGACCTGGAACAAGGCACAGTGCTCCTGTTCCCACACAAGTGCAGGAAAGGCCCATTTCTGCTCTGGGAAACATTTCTGAGCTCCAGTGTCCCCAGCAGGGACAGTTCCTGCAGCACCAGGCACAGAGGGGATGTGGGGACATGGGGAGGAGATGAGGGAGAAGTTGCCAAGAAGATGCAATAAATTCGTTTCTCAGACACAGGACCAAACTTGTCATTAAATGTCAAGTGCTGCATTAACAGCTGGAGGGGAACAAATCTCTGCTTCAACTCCCGGGCTCTTAGCAAGAGGTGTTGAAATTCCTCCCCCAGAAATGCTCCCTGTAAATGGCAAACCCTTCCCGAATGGAGCTGCTCTGACAGAGGACTCCCAGACAATCCCAGGCTGTTCCTCCCCACAGCACCTCTGCTGCCAGAGCTGGAAATAATCCCTTTGCACCCGGAGCAGTGGGAGCTCAAGGCTGCAGCACATCAGCAGAGCCCACACGGGGCTGGGCCAGCCCTGGGCTCCCCTGCATCCTTGGCCTGCAGGTACCAAGTCCAACTCCTGGAGCATTGGGACCTGAAACTGAGCAAACAAAATGGAATCAAACCCACAGCTCACTGGGGCAGCTGAAGGAGGTGGCACCTGGAAGGGNTATCCTTGGCCAGCAGGTACCAAGTCCAACCCCTGCCCCAGTCACTCCTGGAGCATTTGGACCTGAAACCGAGCAAACAAAATGGAATCAAACCCACAGCTCACTGGGGCAGCTGAAGGAGGTGGCACCTGGAAGGGAACACAAGGATTTCCCCCGGATTTCAGAGGTACCCTCTTCTCCCCTGCCCCCAAATTCGGGTAGGAGTTTTGCCCTGCAGAGGCTCAGCTGGGTCCTTTCTATGCTTGTGCCTCCTTGTCCTTGTATTTTCCCTTCCAGGTGAGACAGAGAACAATCCAGAAACACGTCCAGAGTCCCTGCTCACAGTGCACACACCGAGGGCAGCCCCAGGCAAAGCTGCTCAACACACAAAATGCCAAGAAAATTAACATGAACTTTCTTCCTTCCTTCCTTAATTTTTTTTTTCCCCAACAAGGAACCCCATTGAAATTCAACATCCATTTTAGTGAAGCTCTCTGATGCTGGGTGACCTTTGTGTGACATTTGCTTTGCATCTGTGCACCAGGAGAGACCAATCCAGCCTTTCACAGCTCCAAAATGCAGCCCCAGCCCATGGCAGGGAATGATAACCAGTGCTGGGAGGGGTGGAATCCTCGGGGCATCGGGAGGCTCCTTGAATCAAAGCACTGAACAGAGAAGTGAGGAGCAGAACTACAACTTTACTGATCATTTGCTGCTCCATCCACCCTGAGAGAGTCCCTGTATTTGTGGTGTCAGGGCCCCTGTTCAGTGGGACCAAATAAAGGTCAAACTGTTTGGCACCACTGACCAAAAAAAGAGTCACTTTATAGTTTGCCAGCTTTGTATATTTAATATATTTAACCTCTATCTCTTCTACTTCCAAACGAGTCTTAATGCCAACAAACAACTGAGTCCTCCTGCTTAAAACAGGAGGTGAAAGATAAAGAGTGGTAGAGAAAACCCCAGTACAGCCAACCATGAAGCAGCAGAGATACCAAAAATAGTCCAGTTTCCAAAACTCTTACAAATCCTACATGGGTTTCTGTTTGGGTAAGTTCTGCAGGACTCTTGATTAAAAAAAAAAAAAAGAAAAGAACAAAAGTATAATTAGAAAATTCAATCTTTATAGCAAGCTCTCAGAGTTTGGGGTTTTGAAATACTTTTGTAAATAGAATTATGTGCTTCAGAGACATTAAACCCACCAGTGGAATCTCCTACGTTACCACACTGTGAACATCTGACCTCCAACACTGGGAAATAATGAAAAATTAATGGGTCCAGATGTGCCAATCCTGCCAGTGGCAGATGTTCATTTTACACACCATTTAGAAATCCCCAGTGCATTTGAGTACATGAGGATAAAATGACTAAATAATAGGAGGCAATGGAATAGTGCTTGGAGTGAAACCTGCACCTTTCCAGAACAGGAAAATGCAGAGACAGATGTGCAAGGGATCACACCAAGAACTGGTCACTTATGTGGCAGCAGCAGCAATTCAGGGCCTTCTTTAGGACCAGTAGGAATTGCCCCTTTTAGGGTTGTCCCTAAAACTCCATCCAGGTCGTTCCAGCATAAAACAAAAAGCTACAAATCAATTGAAGAACAAAACACATTCAAAACTCAGATATTTGCCCAGTCTGAATCTATTCCTCTGCCATTAACTATCATCTATCTTTTTTTCTCCTCTTGCTTCTGGAGTTTTGTCTTCTTGGAGCTGATTTTTTCCTCCATTCTGCTCGTCCAGCCTGGCCCCTGCCCCTCAGTGACCCAGATAAATCTGTCCCTGCTCAGCTGTGCTTGTCATGCCCTGACAGAGCTTCACCCCATCCCAACCCCACCAAATGCCCTGGGATTTGAGGGACATTTCTGGTTCTGCACATTCCTGCAATGCATCCCTGAGCAGCAAAGCTTTGGAAGAGTTGCTGTGTTGAGTGTGCAGGGGTTGCTCCTTGCCCTGGGATTCCCAACCCCATTCCCTCTGCATCCCTGATCCCCCCTGATCCTCTGAGCCCGTTTGTGAGATCCTGAACCATTTCTTGTGGTACATTCTGGGAGCCTTTGGCTCAGGAGCTGCTTTGTGCTCTGAGCTCTCATTATGAGTCTGATGGACAGGGAGGGAAAATGGGAGCTGGTGGGGTCTGAGCATCATCCCAGTGCTGGCAGCTCCAGGTTCAACCCTTCAGCAGCAATTCTGTGCCCCTGATTTTGCAAACACTTGACAAAGGCACAGTTCTATTGACCAGGCAGGTTCGATCACAATCCTGTATTAAAATGTTCTCTGGGCTCTCAGTTATCCTGTCCTTCACCTCCAGGGCTTCAGACAGAGCAGATTCATCTTGGGAACTGGAACACAGGCCAATTCCCTGCTGGATCTGGGTCACTATCCATCTTGTCTCTCGTGCTTGCTGCTTCCAAGTGATTCAAAGAAAGGAGGGATAAGCAAGTTCTCAAGTCATCCCTCAGCTGCTGCTGCAAAGGAACTCCCACACCAGAGCCCAGAGCACTGGGAAGCTTCTCCCAGCCCCACAGAGCCCACGGTTGTGTTCCAGAGTGAAAAACTGGAGTGAGGTTGTCGTGGGAAGGGGAAAAGCCAAACCCGAGTCCAGTGGTGTAGAGGAAAACCAGCGACACCATTGTCACTCCCAGTGCATCGTCACACCCAGTTCGGGCTCCAGGGAAAACCTTTGTCCCACTGGCTGTGACTTCCCTGCCCTGTAAAACAGCACGTAACAAACCCCTGGAGCAGGACAGGAGCTCAGCACAGGCACAACTGCTGGTCCAAGGTCAGACCCACGTTTTGCCCGAGGCAGAGCAGGGACTGGGCTGACAGGAGGCTCCCTGGTGCCTTCTCCTGTTAGAGTGGAGCCACAGAGCTGAGGAGACAGAACAAGAGCAGCATTCCTGAGTGACCCAGGACTGCAGGGACAGTGGCCTGGATTGCCCTGGGAAGGCTCATCCCACCCTGGGCAGGCTCTGCTCACTCATCCAGCAGGTCTTCACTGGCCATTGACTGCAAACACTTATTTACCAGTTTATAGGCAATAACACAATGATTTATCCACCCCCAACAGCTGAGATTAGAAGAGAAATAGGGAAGGGGCAAATCCTTTGAGCATAAACAGATTGCACTATTTATACATGAAATGTTTTCTGCATCTATAAACTTCCCGTGCCCAAGTACTTTAATTAATTGCACAGGTTGCTATGGCAACCCTCCTAACTCAATTATAGCTCCACAAAGAGGTGCAGTGCACTTGTGGCAGAGGAGCAGGTACCTGGTGCTGAGACTGAAGGGCAGAGCAGGGAGCACCAAACCCAAAGCCCTGCCAGAGGTACCAGTGGATTTCTGCACTTCTGGCCCCCCAACGTCCCAACAAGTGAAATCATCCCTCGATCCCACCCACTCCTCACCCCTTCTGAGGGATGAGACAACACGGGAGCACCAGCAACAGATTTGTGCCAAACTCTGTGACTACACACAGCTGATTCCTTGGCTCAGCCTGAGCTGAGCAGAACAGACACGGGAGAGGTGGAGGGGAAGGAGATTTTGGGGGGAGAACCGAGGCTTGTGACAGGATGAGAGGATGAGGGCCCCCAGCTCCAGGGGAACAGCTCTCACAGGAGGCTGAGCAGCAGGGAGAGCTCAGCTGCTTGACCCTAAAAATCTGCTCTACTACAGATCTTCCCTCTGACACTGCAAAAATCACAGTCTCCTGCTTGTACCTCAGTTGCCACCTGTAAAATCAGGACAGCCCTTCCTGATTCCTAAACAACTGAGGGACAAACATTATCATCAGCTGCTCGAGCTCAGCATGGGTAAGGGCTGGCTGGAGGTTACTTTCAGATTAATGATGTTACAGATTGAAGATTTATGGCCAGTTCTGTCTCCCACCAAATAGTGCAGGAGTTCCTGCTCTAGGCTGGGCACTAGAGAAGATTCCAAAGCCTCACAAAGATTTAATCCTGCATTACAGAGGACAAACCATCTCCATCACAACCTGTGTTCTGTCTCCAGATGTTTCAAAAGCAGATGCAGTATTTTTTATTTGTGCCACAGCACTGAATGATCAACAGAAAATAAAAGGAAAGGCAGGAAAAAAAGAAGGAAGGAGTGACATTTCCTCTTAGCATTATCACCCAAAATCTGGGCACTGATAACCTTTACATCCATTATGAAAAGTCCTCCTGCCACGTGAATGGGGCTCTGTTCTCTCCACACCTTCCATCCTCCCAGGGATTGACAAAAGGGACATTGCCTTTCCAGCTCATGTGTCTGTCATCCCTTGACCTAAACGTGGCTTTTAGCCACTGTGGAAAGATATTCCTTTGCTCCTCTGCAGATCCTGTCACATGAAGTGTCCTTTTCTCCCATTTCAGATTAAATGCCTTGTTAGATATTTCTGTGGGTGTCTTTAGTGAGACACTGTGGTATTTCTTACCCTCTCTGCCTCCATCCTTCAAGGTCACAGACAGAGACTTCCACTCCTTTCTTAAAGGTCAAATGCAAGTTCCAGAAGAGGAACTTGAACTTTGGAGAGCTAAAGCAGAAAAAACCCACCCCCTCAGGGAGTACAAAATTGTTGTGTGAGAAGCAGTGAATAGGAAGGATGAAGCAGCAGCTGGAGGAGCTGGACAGAAAACAGCAGCTCCCTTCCTGAGCAACAACTTCATCTGCCTTTGCAAACCAACTTTCCTTTGTGCTGCCTTTCCCCAGCCTGCCCTCTCTGAAGAACATTGCTGCCTGCAGAGCAGGGACTTGCCAGAGGCTCCTTCTTTCAGCAGAGCCCCCCACCAGCTGTGCCTGCACTCCCTGAAGGAGCCACAATGGTAACTCTGAATTCAGAGATGGCATTTTCCAGCCTGTCAGGCAAACAGCTGCTTACTCAAAGTCACAGTGGTCAGAGGTTGGACAAATTTTGGTCTCCTGTCCAACAGGCACTTTGAATCAGAACCCCCTGCTCACATTTCTGCATGCCTGTTATTTTCTGAGGGCTGGAATTAGCCCAGTTCAGAGGATCTTACTCTTAAGGAAAGGCTTTTACTCTGTTTTTTATCCTCTACTTTTTCCCTGTGCCCATCAGTTGTTTGGCCCTGGCCCTTCCAACTTGCTGGGTTTGCAACAGGTAACTGCATAAATTTACAGGGTTTGCAAACACACTGGGATTCAGACTCAGGGATGTTCTATCTCTGCTGGCCTTGGAGTTATTCAACCAAAAACCTGTCCCAGCAGAGTTAACTGTGCACCAGCTCTGCTTCCAACCTGGGCAGGGACACCTGGGGCTCAGAAAGTCACCCCCTCCCTCTGGTGCTGATCCTGTGTCCTGGTCACCAGCAGGAATTTGTGCATTTTGCATCAACTTCCATCTTTAGAGGTTATTTTTAGCTCCTCAGCCCTGTTCTCTCGCAGCTCTGCTGGGTGGCTCTGGTTTTTGCCCTGCAGGGTTTGTGGAAGATGGATCTGACAGGGAATTAGTCAGGATTATCAAGGTCAGTTGAGCAGCAAGATCTGCTCCAGCACATCAGACACGACTGGGCATCTCCAAGGGCCCCAGACACTGCTGAGGAATTCCAAAAACATCTGACTGGGAAAGTCAGCAGGAAAAAGACTCTCTGATTTCTTCATCTTCTTCAGTTGGTTTAATTAAAGACACAGGGCAAACCTGCTGGGGGTGTCCACTGTGCTCTTCAGCTATTGTTGTAATTCAGGGGGGGCTGCAGGTTTGCAATTGTTTTATTCAGCTGTGAGATTTCTCCTTACAAATTGGTGGCTGCATTATGATCACCAGCTGCAGACACTTGGACCCTTCCATGTGTATTTTGTATGTGTAAATGCATGTGTAAAGGAGACATTGGGTTAAAATAGGTACAAAAATGGTGGATCAGACACTTCCATTGCCAGTTCTCATTATTCAAGACCAAAGGAGATCAGTGGACCAGAAACAAAGCAAACTCACAAAACCCAAGGCATGTTCTGTGCTGTTTGCTGAGCAGCACTAATCAGATATCAAAATTGTGACCAGATAAAGGAGCAGAAACAAGCTACTTACAGTAACAATGAGGAAGTTCTACCTCTGCACTGATTTAAGGAAAGGAAAGTTGACCTTCCTTCAAGGCAAAAATCACTTCTAATGGATTAGGATTTTTCCTGCAAGCAGGTCTTAATTAAAAAGTGCACAAAATCACTGTGCAGCACAATTGTTAGTTGTAGCCACTATTGGAGGGGTTATGAAATTAAAGCAGGACCAACTCAGTGGTGCCATGAGGCCATTCCCACACCAGTCCAGAAACCATTCCCACACCAGTCCAGAAACCATTCCCACACCAGTCCAGAAACCATTCCCACACCACTCCAGAAACCATTCCCACACCAGTCCAGAAACCATTCCCACACCCAGAGCACAAGTCGAGCACAGCAAAGAGTTGTTTCCTGCCCAGCAAAAAACCAGTCAGGACAAACCCCACGTGCATCCATCCCCTGTGGAAAGTGGTGCCCTGAGGAGCAGCCAGGGCTGTGCAGGCCAGGGAATTCCAGGGAATTCCAGGGAATTCGGGACTGAAGGGATGCAGGGCCCCCAGGACAGGGAGGTTTGGGGTGGGGTGAAGGGCTCCTGGCTGTGCAGCCCAAACACAATCCCTGCTGCTCTGCCCACTTTATCTGCTCAGATTTCCTCTCTTCCTGTTGCTCAGGTGCCATTCCCAGGGGAGATGAGCTGTGGAAAACAACGGGCTGACCTTTAACACTGAACTGACAAGTCCCTGACAGAGCAGCTCATTAAAGCCCTTGTTCCTCCCAGTCCAACCCAGCAGCCCAACTCTAATTCCATTCCAAGGGCTCAGACCATCTCCATCAGCTGTGCCAATTTACACCAGCTCACAGGGATTCCTTGGGAGCATGTACAGAATTAGCAGGACTGTTACTCTGGGAAGCACTGAACACTTTTCATATTTCACCAGGAAATTTGGAAAAAGCAAATTAAAAGGTCCTGTGAATCCAGCTAATGCCACAAAAAAAAGGTCACATAGGAAGTTGAGCTCACAGGCAGTGTCAGGATTATCCCTCTTCCATCTCCATTTCAGTTCTGGGTTTTTATAAAAAGAAAAGTCTGTGCAAACTCGAGGCTTAATTCTTAAAGGTAGATGCTCATCTACATCAACACACTGCCCTCAGAGCATCAACCTCTGAATACAAACCCCTGGGGGAACCAGCACTTGATCCCTCACTTTGATTTAGTGGAGAATTCTATGCACAGCATCATCTGGGGATTTAAACAGGTTCTGTAAAGGGATTTTCAGCAAAGCCAGTGAATAGCTGTGCTGCAATTGTGTCCCCTCAGGCAGAAGCAAAGCACGTGTTGGTGGGACCCTGTAACAAATGCCAAGGACCCAGTTACACCCCCCAGTTCATTTCACTCAGGTTCTTCCTGCTCTAATGAATTAACTGCACTCCAGTGACTGCCACTGAGAACCTGCTTGGGCAAAGAGCTCCAATAAAAATCACATCAATAATAACACCTCCAAACCATTTCACAGTTGGGAAATGCTTAAACAATGATTTCCCTCCCCCTTCTCTTGTTAGAAGGTTTTCAGAGGGCATAAACATTCCATGATCACCTTTTGTAAATTGAGTGCAATGCTTCTTTTTATAATAAAAAACTCCCAAGAAATAAATAAGAAAAATTAAGCCCACAACAGGATGCAATTTATTCTTCAGGCTTAGAATATGATGTCCTTACACCACTTAATTCCTCCACGGGAGTAAATTTGCTCCCAAGGCTGCTGACAACAGATGACATTTGCATTACAATTTTTCCCAAAACTTTGGAGAGGCATTCAGCTTTCTTAAAGGTGATGCTAAGCTGGTATTTAGATGATATTGTCTAAAATGATGGTGCTGCCTAATTGTTTTTAGGAGATCACCCTGTGAGATCCTGCTGCATTATTTATACCCCTGGATGGGCAAACCATTGTGCCAAGTGCAGTATGAATATAAAATATCTAAGCACAATGTTCCTTGTCCTGGCAAACTGCAAAGATCTCAAGTGAAGGAAGGAATTACAGCATGTGCTTAATGTTAAAAGCATGTTTTAAACCTCATTGAAGTCAGCCTTCCTTTTGTAAAACATATTTACCATCCATCATCCAGGGAAAAGAGTATCCCAGAGAACTCCAGACTGGAATGTCATTCTGTGGAGAAAGCAAGAGTCATCATTAGTAACTAAAAAGAGGGATAAAGTTGGCCCAGATTCCCTGGTTATTCCCTGGTTATTCCTCTCTCTCACCCCCCCAGAGCTGGGTGATTACAGCAACAGATGTAGAGTTCTGCAAAGCCAATGAATCAATGCACAGTTAAATTACACAACCCCTAAAAATCAATGGAACCACAAGATGTAACACCAGGATATAAAAATCCTGCACACAATAAATAAAGCCAAGCCATATTTAGAGACTGTCTTGCTATTTATCTAAAGCTGAGCTTGGGCACCTTGTTCACACCTCAGCAAATTCCTATCAAAGAGGGTGTTATTGAAATGGAGCTTTCATTTTCCCCTTGAATGCCAAATATGCCCAAATTTGCACCAATTCCCTTTATACACCTCAGAGTTTCTGAATCCACTGCTCCATAACCCCCATTCCCATCAGGCTCAGTGCTGGAGGAGCAGGAAATCTCTGGGAATCAAATCACAAAGGGTGCCCACACTTCCAGGGGTAACATCTCAAATATTTCTGAACTGTTGCTTCAAACTCTGCTTTTTCTTTGTTCCTATTTCTTTTTCAAGACAAAGGAGGAGAAAGAGACCTGCAGACATGTTAATGTGTATTTATAGCACACACTGATTGCACTGTTTATTCATCCTCTTTCTGGAAACTCCCATCAGGTCCCGTGTCCTGAAGGCTCAGTTTGCTCTGCCCTGACTCACCTGGACATTTTGGGAAGTGTCCTGAGCCCTGGGGCTGCAGAGGGACAGTGGATTTCCACACCTCCCTGCCTGGCTCTCAGTGCTGCTGGAGGGGCCACGAGCCTCCTGCAAGGCCTTGGCAAGGATTTGGTGCATCCCTGCTTTGGGAAGGGAATTCAGGGCCACATCCACATCCCACATCCAGATCCCATATCCCACATCCACATCCCATATCCCACATCCACATCCCACATCCCACATCCACATCCCACATCCCACATCCACATCCACATCCCATATCCCACATCCCACATCCCATATCCACATCCTATATCCCACATCCCACACCCACATCCCACATCCACATCCCATATCCCCCATCCACATCCCCTACCCACATCCCAC
>WEIV01026886.1:74418-87609 GCA_013390005.1 Calyptomena viridis
AGTCAGTGACAGCCACAGGTGAGTCAGGGACAGTCAGTGACAGTCACAGGTGAGTCAGGAACAGTCAGGGACAGTCAGGGACAATCACAGGTGAGTCAGGGACAGTCAGGGACAGCCAGGGACAGTCAGGGACAGCCACAGGTGAGTCAGGGACAGTCAGGGACAGTCAGGGACAATCACAGGTGAGTCAGGGACAGTCAGGAACAGCCAGGGACAGTCAGTGACAATCACAGGTGAGTCAGGGACAGTCAGGGACAGCCACAGGTGAGTCAGGGACAGCCACAGGTGACACTGAGGACACAGGACCTGTCCCTGGCTGTGTGGGGGGGTTGGCAGCACCCTCAGCTCGGGATGGACAGAGGATGGGAACTGGGAAGGAAGGACCTGGGGAATGAGGGGGAGTCCTGGCACTGCAGGGAGTGACTCCCCCGGCTCGGCTGCTCTTAACTGGCCACTTCTCACGGGCATTGCTGTGACCAAAGAGGATAAAAAGCCCCAAAGTGACCAGCAATTCATTTTTTTCCACAACAAATAAGACAACAGGAAAGATACTCGTGTTTACTATTGGAGTCGGCACACAAAGCCTTAATAGCCAGGAAAAGAACTTAAATTTAGGCTGGCAAATCACAAAATGTTGTGTGCTCACAACTCCTGATTATCAGGACAAGTGCTGGAGTAGCTAATACACAACCAAGCTCAATTAACCCTAATTAGTTTGGAGTCATGCTACAAAAAACTTAATTAGCAGTTACTGGAGAGAGCTCAGAACATAAATAACATTTGGTTGTGAGCTGTACTTAAGAATCTCTGACAAAGAAAAGAGGGAAAGGAACTGAACTCTGTGGTGCCTGACACAGCCCTGCTTTGGTGCTGCAAATATTTATCTGACATTTGGTACAGAACACTAAAAGTCTCCAGCATACCATCTAGAAACTTATTTTGAGGGGTTTATTTCTTTAATTTGCTACAGGATTTGCACCTTCCTTCACTGTGTACTGTGAAAGTCCTGCATATTTCACATCTTTTTCCCCTCTCCTGTCACTCTGCTTTATGGTATTAAAAAATGATCAGCTTAACATTTGGTGTAACTTCACTTATAAAATTTTAAACCAGACACAAAGTTTATGCCTGTTTTCATTTCATAGGCACCCATAAAAAAAAAAACTTCTGTGATGTTAATTCAGCTTCAGCCACGACTGAAATGTGCTGTGCTGCCTGCTATGAAATTTTATATTCTCAGGGTATTTAAATACCTCAGAAAAAAAGTCCTCCACAAAAAAATACATCCTATCAGTAACTGCATCCTGCAATCAACAGGAAATTAAAATTAGCACTGCCCCTTTCTGAGACAAGATGGAGTTAAACAGAAATGTCAATAATTCTATATACTTCTTTGATATAACTGCAATATCCAAGTGTAGAAGTCAGGGAATCTCTGTTAATTCTGTCTTTGATTATTTGCCATTATCAAAATTGTCTCTGTAGGTCACAATTCCATTCTGCAAAAAGACTGCAGTGTAACTACCAGCAACCAGCAAAGCCAGGTCCTAAAATTGGTGTCGATCTCTACATCAGTACAGTCCCATTCCATCAGCTGCAAACACAGAGTAAAAGTTGTACAAAAGGCATTTGAAAATCATCCAGGAGCTCCAGATAAATCTGTGTGTTCTTAAGTTCAAATCCTCCTGGTACTGGTATTAAGGGAGAATTAGGTTTGCATTAATTGGAGCTTGAAAGATGCTCTGATAATGTTATTACAGTCAAAATGCAATTACATGTAAGAATGTTTGAACAGTGGAATATGTTCCATTTGAGTTTGATTTGTAACACTTACAAACATGCAGATTCATTGTTGAGAATATATTAAAGTAAATCCAGAGTGATTTACTGCCCTGTGCACCCTCCTGGTTCAGACACTGCACCGCCCTGTAGAAATCATTAAGTGAGTACAAGAATTACCAATCACACCCTCTGGGTTTCTTTCCTTGCTTTTCTTTTTCTATTTCAGAGCTGCCCTACAGGTTGCAGCTCAATAACTGACTGGTGTTTTGTACCTGCTGCTTCACACCCCAGGCAGATCCCAGCACACATGCACAGAACATTCCATGTGCTCCAGCTGCACCTGCACAGCCTGAGGAACACGGAAAACACATTAATTCTGCTCTTTGTTCGGGACAGGGCAGTGCCAGCACTCCCAGTTCTCCCCAGCTCTGCAGAGGTTTGGTGGCACAGCAACTGCAATAATCTCATTTGCAATGGACAATCAAAGCCCCGGGCTTTGGCTACTCCAGTCACTCACATCTGGCTTTGGATAAATTGCTCTGCTCCCTCTCACTGACCTTTTCCTGGAGCAGCGTGAAAAACTTCCCGTGTTTCTGGCAGGAGCTGAGTGTTCCCAGGGCTTTCCAAGCGGGAGGTGCAGGGCAGGCTCTGCCCAGCAAGAGGGATTTCCTCTGCCACAGTGCAGTGACAGCAGTTCTGGAAGCTTCTGCTGCAGGCTGGGCTGAGCTGGGCTGAGCTGGGCTAGCTGGGCTGGATGGGATGGGATGGGATGGGATGGGATGGGATGGGNTCCAGGTGCCCTTGCAGGAATCAGGGCAGTAGAAATGGGCTCAGAGGAGTTGGGATGAGGCAAAGGAGCAGCTCCTCAGGGCTCTTCGTGTCCTGCCCTCCTGCTCTCAGCAGTTAAGGGAGGACAGGAGAAGCTGCTCTGTAAGAAGAGCTGTGTCCCAGCCACGATTATCAAATGGAGCACCTTTCCCAGGCACAGCTTTGTGCATTTTATCCCCAGTTCTGCAGTTAAACCTGGGCAAACCTCTGGTGCTCACACACTCAGCTTAAACTGAGCACTTCACTGGGTTCCTCTTAAGTTAAATAAAAATAAGCTTAAGGTAAAAAGTCAATGAAGGCTTTTGTCGGGTTAATTAACTGGCTTTAATCACGGCTCATTGTATGAGCAGGTAACACCTTAAACTCCTCCATCTAAACCCGTTATCAGCCCAGTCACAGCCAGGATTTGTCTGAGGCTTGTGGACACCCTGAGTGCAGGGTCTGGGGAACATCAGTCACTGCTGCAGCCACTGCCACACGAGTTTGGCTGCACCCTTTAACCACATTTAATGCAGCTCTGCACACAAATGATTTCTCAGCTCCAATTATCCCATTGTCACAGAAGTTCCTCGCTGCAGAAACCCCAGTAGGGATCATCTCAGCACTGCTCCAAGCTGCTTCTTCCCCTCCAGTAATAAAAGAGTGAACTTAAACACCTCTTTGAAGCCAGGAATTTATCTTGGAAGTGAAAATAAGTTGCAGTTCTTTAAGTAACAACCAAAACATTCATTTATGCAGAGTAGCTCCATAAAACATACTGGGGAGTGCTGGGATTTTATTAGGAAAGTCAGAGTACAACACACCACCACATGTGCCCACATTAAACAACCAACTTCCACCCAGGAAGAGATTCTCTCTTCCATAAGGAAAACACCCTGGAGGTCAGTTTGCAGAGAAAGCCAACTTGGCAAGAATTTCAGTGTTGAGCAAACTGAAATCCTGGGCTGAGCTCAGAGCCCAGTGAACACCCTGGGGTTGAATTGCACTTCTGGGCTCCTCTGTTTCACATCTTCCAGGAGTCAAGTGCTTTCAAAAACTGTATCACTCATTTGCCAGCAGTCTAATGAACCTCCTCCAAGTGGGTTCATAATTAATGAACATGTGAGGTGGTGTCAGCTCTAATGATCTCTGACTTCCTCGACGTGTATTCACTCTCTAAGGCCTGCCCTGTTGAGAGCCTGCCTGTCACCCCTGGCAGCCCCAGGCAGGGCTGGGATGTGCCAAGGTGCACAGGAGCCTGCAGTGGTGCCTCTCACCCATGAACACCCCTGTGGGAAGCTCAGAGAACACCCAACATGTGTTAAACATGCAGAACACGGGCATTTCCTGACCCCACCTGCTGGTTTTTACACTCCTGGGCCCTGGGAAATAAAGCTTTATTTGCAAGTACATACAGGTCTCCTAATAAATTCCACTCTGAAGGTTTTTTGCTAAATAGATCTTCATCAGTTTTCCTTTCTTTTTAGACTTGAAGGGCTGAGGACACGGGATGTATGAACTACAAAAATGTACTAGTCATTTGATCAGCTTGAGAGGGTTTTTTAACCTACCACCAGGTTTTTTATCCTCCAAAATAACCAGAACCCTCCCCCCTACCCATATCAAGAAGCAAGAGGATTTTAGGGCGACTCCAGAGACAACAGGAAACAAAAACCTCAGCGTGGCCAAAGCAGCTCTGCTCACACAAGCACTAAACAGTCAATACCTGAGAAGCACAGAGAGCTTTGAAAACAGACTATTACACAACAGGATCCCCGAGCAGGTCAGGGAAGGCAGAGCCCAACTGCTGCTCCTGGAGCTCTGATCACCTCGTTGTTATGCACTGCAAGAGCAGCACAGACACTCAGCCCACAAAGAACCTTGCAGGTCCTGCAAAGGGGAGGCTCATTAAAGGATACAGGCAGGACACGGTGCCTCAAACCAGCTTTTCTTTTTGGGGGATGAATGCAACAGCACCACTGTATTGATTCTAGCAGGGTTTGAAGTGAAAATGATGTAGCTTCTGGCCTGGGCATAACAGCATCCTCTTTAAACAAAGAAACTCCCACTCCCCAGTCTCTTAAGAAATCACTCAGAACTTCCAGCCAGAAAGCTCAGCCTTATCTGGGTAAAGAAATCAGAAGGGGAGACTGGGAAGGAACCTCCCTGCATGTGAGGAGAGGGAGAAATTAATTATTGCTATTGGCCAACTAGGGCAGAACAAGAAGTTTGTGCTGCTGCCTCTGAACAGGGTCTTGGGGGAACAGAACTCTGGGGTTCCAGATCTGCCTTGGATTCCCAATAAACTCAGCTCACACATTAAAAAGTGGTCTCTGCTTCCTTATTTATCTGGCTGTGGAAACTCAGCTTTGTATTCCAAGCCCTAAAACACATTCTGTCCAATGTGATCATTAAAAATGAGCAGAGGTAACACAACAGGTTTGAACCCACATCCTGCTCAGGTTTTTGTACCACAACACCCAAGCTCAAGGAAAAGCCAACAAGATGTATAAGATGGAAATTTTTGTGCCCCATTCTGCTTTTTGTTACACCTGAGCAATCCCACTGCAGCCAAGGAAGTAACATGCATATAATTGAAGATATAAATCTGCCTGAAGGTCCTCAAGTACCAAGAGACTTCAGAGTGTGCTGAGCTGTAACCACATGGTTAAATACTTTGCTGAGCTAAGACTTAATTCATGGTTCTGTTGAAGATACACCAAGCACTGGACTCCAGTGAAACGAGGTGTGTAATTCAAACAGTTTAAGGGCTCAGGTTTGGGGACTTGCATTGAAGTAACACCTGTAACCAAGGTGTGCAAAGCTGGCCATGGGCAGCTCGAGGGCTTTGCACAAAGATCTCTGAAATATGTACAATTTTATCACTTCAAAGCAAGATGGCTCTCTCTTGTTTGGGGTTTAAATGAGATTCAAAGCCTCCCCTGCAGCTGACCTGAACACTGGACCACTTCAGGTTCCCTGGGTGCCCACTGCAGGGAAGATGTGAGCACCCCCTTGTCTCCCACTGCTGCAAACCCCCGACAGAGGGACATCTCCCACTTGCTCTGAGGAACCCCCAAATGCTCCAGGAGAGCATCCCTGCAGTCCCTGAAGGGGAAATGCACATCCCTGTGGAGGCACAACTGCTGCTGGTGCCGTGTCCAACCTGCCAGAGCCTGGACCCAAGTGCTCCCTGTGAGGACAGACCCCATTCCCTCCCCTCCGGGGGGGTCCCTGAGTGTCCCCCCAGTGCTGGGAGCCCACCCTGCTGGCAGCTCCTTGGGAAAGGCAGTTGATTCCCCTCCCTGCATTTCTGGCACACCAAGTTCTGAATCCTTCCTGCAAAAAGAACATTGACCACGGCAGGTAGTCACAAAACCTATCATGTCCCATTGAACAGCCTCATCCCACCACCTCCTCAGCTCATCAAATCTTGTGATTATTAATTATTTATTCCATTATTACCCATTATTATTTCACAGGGTACTCAGGCTTTAACAACAGATCAAGGCAAATTTTAAGCTTGAAGCATTAGGATTTTTTTAGCTTGTCTTTAGCAAAATAATTGCGAAAAGAAATATCTTTATTTGAAACCAAATCCTTATTTAAGGACTAAAAAAAAGTAATAATAACATAGAAATTCCTTTCTTTTGCTCCTCCTGTCATTAACTTTGAGCAGGAATTAAATCCCTGCAAACTACAATGACCAAATGAGCAGGGAGTGGTTTGCTGAGCCTCTGTCCCAGTGCTCTGCCCCCACTTCTGTGCAGTGGGAAATGAGTGTTGCTGCTGCCCAATCCCTGCCAAAATAATCCAGGTTGTTCTTGCTGCCCACGACCAGCTCGTGTCTCCCAGGGCACACAGGGATTTGCACACCCACAATCCCAGGTCATTCCAGCCCTCCAAGGACGGGAATGCAGAGGAAATAACACCACACAGGAGGTGCAAATTCACGTAATTCCAGCTTCTTTTTCTCTGCCATTGCTACTTTAGTGCTTTCTGGGACTCTCAGGGCTCCAGGAGCACAATCCATCCCTAAATCCACGTGAATTCCATTGGAATCCATTGAGCTCCTTGGGCTGGTTCTCACTTTCTCCCCTGGAACTCAATGAATGGATTTCCCATCCCATCCAAGGACATTCCTGACTCCACTTTATGAGTTACTCGTGTTTCACTCCACACAACAGGTTTGCTCCTTTCCTGCAGGCATCTTAATTTCTAATTTCCAGCAGTGGAGCCCAAATGAAAATCACTATCAGTGGGGTTGGCATTTGGAGCTCGGGTATTGATTTATGCCTTGGGTGAAGAGGTTAATTAAATGTGAATTTTAAGCCAACAACATGATTAGGGGAGTGAGGAAACCTGAATTCATGAATACTTCCAGGGCTGTTAAAACCATTTAAAATGAAGAATGACTGGAAAAACTCTGCCTGTTACTGGCAACTGGATTAATGTGATTCTGAAGAATTTGCAAGAACTACCAGGGGTCTCAGGTATCCCAGTCCAGTGGGGGCTTTGGTCTGTATTTATGTTGGCATCAGCACTGGGTGTAATATTTGATGGGAACTGCTCCTATAAATTCTGCTCTTGTTTCTCACCCTTTGCTCCTTTTTCCTTTTCAACAATTAATTCTGTAACTGTATGAATTATTGGCTGTACAAACCTTGAACTCAGTCTCATTTCAGCCTTCACATGTTACTGAATCACCTGAACTTGGAGACTGGGAGGATCTTGGCCAGGGCTCCAGCTGAAATGTGCTCAGCAAAGCAGGGGACTTTTATTTACCTGGTTATTTTAGAAGGAATTGTTATTTTAGAAGCAATTGTTATTTTAGAAGGAATTCTCTTAAGATGTTTTACTTCCACTTAAAACCACCAATGGCAATGATTTTTTTTAATTACTTTTTTTTTTTTAGCTCCTGTACTCTTTCCTCAGCCTAATCTATTTACTTATTGCATTTTTACAGAAAACATTCAAGAATTTGCTCAGACAACCAAGCAGGAAATTCCAATTATATTTGACACAGTAAGGAAGCAGCAAATTGAAAACTATCTGGAGGTGGGAGCAGGATGAAATGTATAAAGTACCTGCAGCAGAGGTGGACCTGCAGTCAGTTATATAATCCCACTTCATTCATTCTGCACAACCCCTGGCAAATGCCCTCGTTGCCATGAAATCCTGCCCCTCCTGCTCTGTCTTTTCCTGTCCATCCCTCCCAGCAGCCCCGTGTTGGGAGCACAGGGCACAGGAAAGGCCCCGAGGGGTTCTTTGTGCACAAATTGCCTCCACTAATTGATAGGAAATTGGTCCATTTTGATTTCTTTCCCTCCCACGTGCCAGGCCAGCACAGCCTGGGGGTTCTGTCCTGCGGGATGTGCAGCTCCAGGGACACCCTGGGAGCTCTTTTTTGGGAGCTCCAGCTGAGCCACACTCACCTGGGCAGAGGCACGGGCTGGTTCCCTCCCCAAAAATGAGTATTTGCATTGACTGGCAGCGAGTCAGAGGCAGCAGCACCAGAGGGACAGAGCCCTGCCCTGGGACACACATTCTGCACACAGAGCTGCCTGGACAGGGGTGTACAAAATATATAAAATATGTAAAACAGAAATACACTCCCTTGGCCCCAGTGCCCAGGAACTGCCACAGAACCAGCCACTAATCCCCCCACAACCAGAGCATTTGCTGCCAGCACCGTGTGTGGATCCACAGTTCCTCACCCTAATTATGCATTTGCAGCTCCTGTAATTTGGTGTAAATACAGGCAGTGAGCAGCTGTCTGGAGCTTCCTATTTCTTCCAGAATAATTTTAACAACCTACTGATATTTAATTACACAGCACCCATTCTTCCTTCTACAAATGGAGTGTCTAATGCAAAGTCCTGCTCCATTAGCATGGCTGAGATTGGCAAACAACACTTATTGTTTTCTCTGGTGCTTTTTGATGTCACAAAATCAGTTGTGAGAAATTTATCTGCCCCCTTTAGCCCTCCCCCCCCATGCTACAGAATAAAGGAATTCTTATTTTATTAATTTGCTTTTCACTCACAATTATTTCATGGACACACATTATTTGCCAAATGATCTTTAATTTTTCTTACTGCCTTCCTGAAGTGGCAGTGTCTCAAATGAATGAAACATCAATTAAACTGGAGTAAGAAGGTGAGAGGATGTCCTTACCTCAGCCTAGGACAGGGACATTGCAGCCTGACTCAGCTTCCTGAGGGAATTCCATCCCATTTTAAACAGGAGAAGTTCTAGGGTATAATGTGGCTGGAAAACAAGGCATTCACCTGACAGCCCTAATGGGAAATAGCAGAGACTGTAATTATTTCAAATTAAGGAAAACTCACTCACACAACATCTTATTATGCTCCAGCTTTCCCTGTCAAGCTGAAGACCTCTGCACTAATGTGCTGTTTCTATTTAATCTGTGCAAGTAAACAGGATTGTTTATCTCACTGAGCCAGAGCAGTTAAAGGCTGAACACGAGCTGCTCCAAAGATCCCCTTCCCTCTGTCCCAGCCCCTTCTCCAGAGCTCCAGTCAGTCCCAGCAGAGTCCCAAATGTCACCAACTGACCTTTCTGTGCTCTGTGGCTGCAGCTCAGGGTGCCCTGAGTGACTGAGACCTTCAGGAAAAGCTGAAAACCACAGAATTCTCTTTTTCACTTCCCAAGTGATGCTCGTCACAAACATCCCCAAATTCCCTTTCAGCAGCCCAGCACGTTTGGGTCATGTCCCCACAGGGAGGATCTGTGCACAGACCAGGGGCAGCAAAGGAAAATAAACACTAAACCTGTAGCACAGGATAAACCAGTGCCCAAAACCACACCAGGCAAAGGGAGACATGAAGCACAAGGTGCATCCTGGTGGTGCTTTAGGGCAGCATTGAGACAGAGGAGAGGGAAGAGAAGGGTTGAGATGCTGGAGGAACAGGGTCCAACTTCTCCAAAGACTTTAAAGATGTTCCATTTCTGGCTGTGCCACTGATCCCAGACAGAGGTGTCTCAATTGGCACTGGTTTGGCTGCTGACACTGACACATTTACCAGGGTTTGGGTCAGCACTGGCACAGTGTGGAAACAAAGAGAATATGGAAGTTGTTAATTTATCAAAGAACACCCAAACTCAACATTCCAGGCATTTTTTTTCCATGTTATGAATGTTGTAGAAAATATGGGTTGTGTGTCTGCAACCCCCACTGAGCTTCCATTCCAGTGTGTTAATGTGTCTTTTGCTTGTTGTGGTTGGTTTTTGTCGGGTCTTTTTAAGAAATTAACTTCGTGGCTGATGAACCTTCTAAAAAACTTTTAACGAATTATTTCAGATCACCCCTTGCTATGTTTTCTGCAGTCAAGTTTTAAGCAAAAAATACCGACTTGGATATCAAAACACCAACTGTTAATGCAACGTGAATAGATGACCAGACTGCTCTGGTGACAGAAGTGGTCACGAATTGTCTGCAAGGGCAGCAACTCATCATATGGTTTTAATCTTTGCTTTCTGCTCATGATGCTGCAAACAGTGGGGGAAGGTCCCATCAGCTCCCGGGTTGGAGAGAAGCACTGGAGTCCATCTGGGCAGGAATTCGTCAGGAGCTGAGGATGACAGCATCATATGGAGGAGGGCACTGCTGGGAATGCAGGGCAGCCTGAAAACACACTGAGAAGGAGAAACAAACCACCCCTAACCAGGCAAATTAGTGAAAATACATTAATAAGCTGAGGCTCCCTCATTCCCCTGGTGTGTACAAACTCAAAGGGAACAAAGTTCAGTAAAAAAATTCATTTGTGAGGTGTTTATACCACTCTGTCCTCAGACACTGCTGCTTTCTATCCCCACTTACAGTAATAAATTAACACAAAGGTACTTTTGCTGCAAGAAAGGCTATAATTGGAAATTGATAAACTGCCACAAGTGTAATTTGCCCCATAAAATTCCAGGAGGATGGTCAGGAAGCAGGTGATGACCCTCGGGGAGGTGTTTCAGTGCACTCACACACCTCAGGCTGACAAAATGATGAAGAACAACCACGTGTACACACGGAATAGTCTGATCCCATTTCCATATGGATCCCTTAATTCCCTCCCTGAAAGCCTTGGCTGGCCCAGAGCCCTGCAGGGCCAATGCCAGAGCCTCTGCTCCTGATGCTCATGTGGAATTGTGCTCCAGGTAAGATTTCTATGTTCTCCCAGAGAAAGCAAAGAGCAATAAGGAGGTTTTCAGCCTCCTCCCTGTTGGCAGCCCCTCCATCCCTGCCCGGCAAACTGGGGAGGTTTCATTTCCCAGCATATTTGTTTATTCAACTGACTCCCATCAACCACCCGTCACCCTGACAACGAGGCATTTATTTACCAGTGTGGAAGCACAGAACGGCCCAGAGATACCTACAGGGCTGGAACAGTCTGGGAAGAGGTGTCACTGCTCCCAGACAAGTAACTCCTGAGGATGGTGGGAGGGAGGAGAGAACATCTCACAGGAGAGTCTGACGCAGTTTATTCCTTCTCCCCCTGGAAGGTGTTTGTTATTTATATTCCTGATCAAACCATCTGTAGTTCATTGGGAAGCAGCTCCTCATCCCCCCAGTGCCAGGGGCATCAGGAGTGAGCAGGGAGTGGAGAATGTGGGCAGTGCTGAGCTCTGCAGGGCAGGGAAACCACTGCCAAGTCAGAACCAGGCACTGTCTGTAGGCCTTGAGCTACAGGATGGGACCTGCTGGCTCTGCAGAACGTGGTCAGAACAATCCTTGTGCTGGAATTTGGGACCAAACCTCCATCCAGTCCAGGATGGGACCTGCTGGCTCTGCAGAACGTGGTCAGAACAATCCTTGTGCTGGAATTTGGGACCAAACCTCCATCCAGTCCAGGATGGGACCTGCTGGCTCTGCAGAACGTGGTCAGAACAATCCTTGTGCTGGAATTTGGGACCAAACCTCCATCCAATCTACAAAGGCCCTTGTGAACAGTTCCATGAACCCAGAGCAGCTCCCACCCCCACAGCTGAAGAGTCAGGGTTGTTTGAAGGTAGTACAGACAAGGCACCAAAAATCAACAGCCTACATTAGGAACAGAAAAATGCAGGTTCTCTTTCCAATGACATTTTTATTTTTCTAAAATGAGAATAATTATGCTGATGAGAGCAAGATCCAAATGGCATCTAAGCCCTGAAGATCTCGAAATGTTTTTGTGTGTGAAGATGGTGCACATTAACACATACAGGAGGAAACTCACAAACTGAGTCTGCTCTTTACCTCCAGCAAAAACCCAAGTCCATGGAATCCACAAGTCCAGCTGTCAATCCCTTCCACATCAGAGCCAGGAGCTGCTCAGTGAACTGTCACACTCATCCTTCCAGAAATCCAGGGGGCTGTTCCTCACAGCTCTGTCATTTCAGCTGAAAGGAATTTTAAACTTGTCATTTATAGTCACCAAGAACCCAAACATTGGCCGAGGCATCTCCCACCCTTGGGGTCCTTCAGTGCCAGGACAAGTTGATTCACAGTGACAAACCTGAGAACAGGGACTCAAGCTCCCATTCCTTCCCACCCCGGGGATACTGGGATCCCCCTGCCCACCCTGGTGTGGAGCAGTGGAGTAGCAGCACTTCTCAAACAGAACAGGCAAACCCCCCAAAGCAGCCAAACCACCTCCCACACACCACAGTGTTCAAGTTTATTCACAGACATCTCTGAGTGTGAGCTGCAGAAACATCCTTTTAAAATTGGCAACTCACACAAGGCAGTTTGTGCAGGTTTTCACTCTCCCCTTCAAAACTATTTTTTTTCATGTGTCACATATAACAGAGTACCCAGAAAGTTGGAGCTGGTCACAGAGGATCCCAGCAAACACATGAGTTTAGTTTTTAACCATTATTTTAGATTTGGGGAACATGGGTCATCAGCAGCTTTATTTTTCCTTCTTTTTTTTTCTCCCTTTTAAAATAGTATTAATAAAACCCTCAGTCATTAGCTACACTAATGAAATATAAAGATCAAATTTGAGACATTCACAGGAGGCATCTCATCCCAGACAATGCCTGTGATATCCCCCATATGTATGTGTATGTATAGATGTAAAAATGCAGAATATTGGCGAGCCTGAAGGGACCCCTGGTGCCCGCCGGGGACATTGCAGGCGGGACAGGGGCCCGGGTCACTGGGCACAGGGAGGGGAACTCACAGGGTACTGCGGGTACAAGGATCGACCCTGCAGGACACGGGAACATTTCTGCGGGGCAGGAACTGGCATTCCCGGCACAGCATTCCCAGACACGGCATTCCTGGCACAGCATTCCTGACACAGCATTCCCGGCACAGCATTCCCAGACACGGCATTCCGGGCACAGCATTCCTGGCACAGCATTCCTGGCACAGCATTCCCAGATATGGCATTCCTGGCACAGCATTCCCAGACACAGAATTCCCAGTCACAGAATTCCCAGACACACCATTCCCAGGCACAGCATTCCCAGACACAGCGTTCCCAGACATACTATTCCTGGACACAGAATTCCCAGACACACCAGTCCCAGATGCACCATTCCCAGACACACCATTCCCGGTCAAAGCATTCCCAGTCACACCATTCCCAGTCACACCATTCCCAG